>CM053785.1:377725952-378028452 GCA_028749045.1 Cupressus sempervirens
TCTGTCTGAGGTTTAATCCTAACATCCTCCAAGGTTGAAGACTTTTATGAATGTCTCCCTATCCAGTATGCATAGGACACTCCTATCCTTTTTGTGAAACACGAGTTACAAGATTTCATGCCTTTATCAAGGCCTTCACCAAATCTACACCAACAATGACTTCTGACATAATTAACCTTGCCAAATTTCTATTCTAGGGATTCAAGATTGGTCGCTTGCATAACCTATTTATTAATCTTAGATTGGTTTCAAAAAAGTAGTGACAAAACACTTAGTAATTATTCAAAAAAGAATAGTGCAAGCCAAGTGTAGAGTGCATGCCAAGCAATCAGAGTGAGCCAAGAAATTAGTGCAATCTGAGTGATCAAAACATGTCGAGCATAATTGTTTAGATAATACATGCCAATTAATATGAATAGTATGTGCCAAGCATTAGTAGGTGTAGGTGTCAAGAAGTCAGTGCGTGCTGATTCATTCAGGTGTCGAGCCAATAAAGGAGCCAAGTAAGTAGTATGTTTTGAGTGATTCTAGTGCCACGTAAATAGAGTGTGTCAAGCTATTTAGGAGATGAGTATTAGTATTAAGAGTGCAATGAAGGCCGAGTATCAATGCGTTTAGATGCTAAGTGAATAGTTTATGTCATAGATGTTTGTAATGGCACAAACTTCTATGTAAACTATTTTTGGGCCAACATAATCATAATTTCAATTATAAGTGATAAGTATGGAGTTATATTATGAATCCCTATGCAATACATGCAACCAATTAGATTGAGGGAAGCATTAGGTGACAATAAGGATAAACTACAGCTATTGATTCTTACCTAATCCATCACCACCAATGTTTATTTAAGAAAGGAAAAACCTAAAAGGTTAATGAATATGAGAGGAGATTAATGCTAAGAGTTCAGAGGGTATTCATGGTGGTTGAGATGGCTATGCCAAAGTTATACATTGTAGAATTAGTTTGAGAAGAATAGAGTAAAGGAGTGAAAGGACAGAGGAGACATATTTGATCAAGAGGATCAAGGTTTAAATAGAAAGGAGGTGATCTGACATCAAGCATAAAGGTGCTAATTGAAGGATCATGGTGTTGAATCATTCTAACAGGTGATGCAGAGAAAATATCTTAACCAAGTAGTCCTAACAAGCTATTGTAAATCTCTTAACTGAGTGCTTACTTTATTGTAGGTTGAAACCCTCTAACAAGGTGAGACCTAATAGTCTTTGTAAGCCTTTAATAGGGAAGACCTTTCATGGGGTAGATCATAGCTTATGATCAAACACTTTGTAGCCATCATTGGCCACACTTTACAACTGTAGTAGTGAAGATTTGTGGGTGTCATCCCCACCCCAGTTTTACCTTCTCATTGGAGGGTTTCTAGATAACCAATTAATTGTGTTATCTATTAGTTAATTTATGCTATGGATGTGATGCATGTTAAGTTATTTTAGTTTATATGTTAAGTTATGAGATGGATGTTGGTGATACATTTTAGAGACAAAAGTTTTAAGTGTTGATTCAACCCCCCCTTCTGAAAACTTACTTTCCCAATGTTATTTCCAACAATTGGTATTAGAGCTTTGTTGTCTAGAAGGAAAAATTTGATACATTTGGAGGTAAGATATTGAAGATGGAATTCTAGAAATTGGGAAAGACTATTGAGAACCAAAAGATTGAAATACAACTTGCCCTACATCAACTCAAGGAGGAAAGAGATGAATTGCAACATCGATTGAAGAGAAGAAATGAATTAGCTATTCAACAAAATGATAGTCAATACCAAGAAGAAGACACTACTAGATTGTTTGAGGATAGAAACTCAAATGAATTTGATGCAACTATTTCAGACTTGATGGAAAGGAATGGTGCCCTAACTAAAGAAGTCACAAATCTCAAAAGAGAACAAGAAGTTCAATCAGTATTTCTATGTGAGAAAATTGAAATGAAAAAGAAAGTTGAGGAAGACAAAGTAAATATTGAAGAAGACAAAAGAATACCAACTAATAGACTTAAAGAGAAGACATCAGCTGTGTAAAATCTTGCTAACATGCAATTGGATACAATGAATTAGTTGATGCTTGCAAACCATGAATTGAATGGAAAATACATTGAGATCACAACCCTAAAGTCATAGAATGATCTAATGTGAAATGAATTAAGAGAATAAAATGAATTCATTGAAAGATTCAACAAACCAAGTGAAGCCATAAAACACTTTGAGAAATTGATGGAATCACCAAGACCTAATAATGATACTGCTAGATTGGGATATACTAATACTAAGGAAGGAGACTCATCTAGAAGTGGTGAGAAAAGGAATAAAAAAGATAATAACTAAAAACCAACTTGTCATAATTGTGAAAAATTGGGTCACACAACAAATTTCTACAGGAGCAAAACTACCAACCAAAACCCCAAGTAGAAATACAAAGGATACTACTACAACTACAACAAACAAGGACATTAGGCAAGTGAATGCAAGACCAAGATCATGCACACTCAAATATTTGAAGGTTACTATTACAATTGTCATAAGTATGGACACAAGGCATATAAATGT
This sequence comes from Cupressus sempervirens, assembly GCA_028749045.1. Lineage (NCBI taxonomy): Eukaryota > Viridiplantae > Streptophyta > Pinopsida > Cupressales > Cupressaceae > Cupressus > Cupressus sempervirens. The sequence goes on from CM053785.1 coordinate 377,728,516, forward strand.
AGAACTAAGACCAAATGGACATCAAAGAAGCAAACTAAGGTCCAACATCATGAAAATTCTTATAATTGGGATTAGAATACAAGGTATGGTTGTCACTATTGCAAAGAATATGGACATGTTCTCGCAAATTGCACAAGGACACATTTCAGAGGAAACTACAATAGATGATTGAGTGATATTACATGCTTTAGTTGTCTCAAGATTGGTCATGTCAGTAGAAACTATCCAACTAGGTCACCAACACTAAGCAATGAATTTAGTAAAGGTTAATGTTGAGAAAGTGAAGGTGCAAATCAACAAGACATGGAGAAAGAAGGAAGATTATAGTACACCAAGTTTAGATGAGGTCACTTCATCCAATGGATAAGGTGAGCACATCACCCCCAACTAGGCAATAAAAGGTATGTGTGGAATTAATATTTGAATTGAAACATTATACATCATTTCCAATATCTAAGTTTTGAAAAGAATATATATGCATGACTTAAGATGCAGTAAAGAAGTAAGAAGTAAGAGTTATTCTATAGATATATTATTTTCTATGTTGTTTCCAAGCATGTAAGAAATTATAGTTATTATTGAGTGATGGAGATAAAGCTAGTATGAGTCAAGCTCACTATGTTAGCCAAGCATGTTGAAAATCCTATGATACCTGAGCTTATAGCTATATAAGCACTGAGAATTTAATACCAAATTTAAAGGGTTATATATTTGATTTTCCAATCATTTTCACTTACCAGAGTTTGAAGAGAATGAAGAGCATATAAGTAATTGGCAAAAGGAGATTCTAGTGTTTGCAAACTAGATCTAGTTGCTACTCGACACCATTCTATAGATTCAAGAGGTATTTAGCGTGCGTTGAGTTACACTTATTTTTTTTTTGTAAACCCTAGAGAGTCAAAATGGAAGCTAGCTCTTTTGCAATAGTTAGGAAAGAGGGGAAAGAAGTTTTCAATGTTTAGTTGATTAGCAATGATGTTAGACAATCCCCATTTCCAGAAATTCCTAAGATTGTATACGAGGGAGATCCATCTGGTGCATAATCCACGATACCACCGAAGGTTTTAATGGTTTAAGATGTGAGATGTTACTATACTGGTAAGGTTGGAAACGTTGGAGACATGGAAATTAGGGGAACCTACCAAAAATTATGTGACAATGGTGTTTTGAGGGAAGAGAATAATATTGTCGAGTGAAAAGGGTTGACACATGCCCTAGACTTTCCTCAAGCTTTCAAAATTAAGTGGATTAGGATTGTTCTAAGAGATATACATGGCAACTAGATTTGGTTAGAGGATGGACCAATAAGGATTTCAAAGAGGATTGTGCATAGAGTGGCAAGGTATCCTACCCTTGACTAGCCAAAGACTATGTAGAGTGATGTAAAGGAGGTTATTAAGAAGAACAAAGGTGCTGTATGGAACAAGAGAGGGATGTCAATAGACACTATTTCAAATCCCATTATTGCCTTTTTAGTTAGAGTCATTACCCATAAGTTCTTTTAGTCAAGCTGACTAAATAATGTTTCCTGTATGGTAGTTGACTTAGGTTATAAAATTGTGAAGACAGATCATTCCTATGACTTTGCTAACTTACAACTACAATAGTTATCAAAAAACTTGGAAGCCATTAGGAAGGCCAAAAGTGCATCATGCGAGTTTGGTTCTTTGATTGTTTGCATATTTTTCTATGTGCAAAACACATTCCCTACTTTTGGAAAAGTTGCTTGGAAGATCAACATGTCAGTTACACAGTAGATTGCAAAATTCATTGAACAATTTGGAGAAAATTTTGAGTCAGTAATGACTGACTATTTTGAGGATTTTAAGAAATCCATGAAGAAAAGATTGAGGATTCTTATATTAGTAGTGGAACAACATTATAATGATGCATGTTTCCTAGTTGATGTAGATCACACATATGTGTAGGCAACAATACCTAGGGTCAGATGGTTAAAACTCTTGCCATATGAAATTAATGTGGGATGAAGCCTTTTCAACCATCATAGCTCTACTGGCTATGGAAATTGACATGGCTGCAACATTCTTTGGAAATTACGATGAGGCTAAATCAAGAATAACAATAAATTTACATACTACCTATATTATAAGGAAGAAGAAAAAATAGTGAAGAAACTAAAAGAGAAGTTTGGTGAAGGAGATGAGGAGGTAAGAAGAAGAAGAAGAAGATGAAGTAGAAGAAGCAAAGGGCCAAGCACCACTTGAACTTACACAAGGCCTACAAGAAGATAAAAATGATGACGTTGAAGGTGCTAAGGAAGAAGAACCTGAGGAAGCACTTGAGGAATTGGGAAAAAGATAAAAGCAAAGAAGAAGGTAGTGGAGAAACCAAAGAAGACTATGAAGTAGTCAGTTGAAAAGCTAGCTGTACCTTTAACTAGGTCAAGCACTAGGGAAGCCACTACATAGGCAAAAGAAGTTGCAAAGCCTAAAGGAAAGAGAGCTAATGTTATAGTAGAGCTGAGCCAACCTACTCAAAATAATTTCAAGAGATTGAGGAAGAAGTACAAGCCACAAGAGGATTTAGATAGGGAGAAGATAGAGTCTGATGACTTGAGTCAATTCAAAGTGGTAAGCTACAATCCCTCTTTTGACATTGATAACTCATGTGAAAATATTAAGAGCAATTTAGATTTGTCAGGTTTCACACATGTTGATTTTGATAATTTAGGAAGTGTAGAGAAAAATAATATAGAGGAGGCCATATATGATATGATGGTAACTTTCAAGACCACTCCTCTAGAGATTTCCAACTCATTACCAAATAGTTTATATGAAAGAGTTGAGAAAAAGTGGCAATTCAATTTAACTACTAAAAGACAAATTAGGGAAACTACTTTAGCCAAAGTGATGTTTGAATTGGATAAATAAATGATTGCTAAGGAAATGGAGAAGCACAAATGGAAATTTTCTCCTAATTATCAAGCTTTCCATATTTTAAAGAAGCAAATAAAAGATGTGGTAACCAAGAGTACATCAATTTAGATATCTATTTATACATTAGCCACCAAACCAATAATTGAGAAAGGTGAGTAAGAAGTAGCTGATATAGAAAAAGAGAACCCAGTCAAGATAGGTAATTTGGAGGGAACTGAAGGAATAACAAAGGAAGTCACAATTGGAAAAGAGCAATAGGATGTATAGGTGCTAAGTGCCAGTCACCCACATGATGACCAAGAAAGTCAACATGACTCAGTAAATATTAAATAAGTTTCTGACAATACATTATAGAATGTGAATTCTTTAATTGAGGATGATTTGAGGAAGCTTCAACAAGACTCTACCAATACAACTATTCTATGAAGAAATCCAATATTGGTGAGAGTGGCTGAGATACAAAAAGTAGAAGTTGGATCAATAGGGGAAGAGCACCAAGTTACACCAAATGTGCCCCCACCAACTACAGAGGAAGAGTAGAAGGGATCATAGAATCTACAAACAGATCAAAGTGTAAACATTGAACAGAAAAATGACACTACAACCACACCATTTGTAATGCTAACAATTTTCATTTAGATGAAAGAGGCAGAAACACAACTTACATGTATATCACTTCCAAGCCTAAATAGTTCAAGTTTACTAGCAATAATGATTGTTGATAAGGATGGAAAAAAAGTGTATAAGGACTAGGAAGAAAGTCCTATACCTATTCCCCCATCAAAAGGTGAAGTCTAGAAGGAAGGAGACAAGATTGAAGAAGTAAAGTTGACTACTGAACTTGAGGAGTAAATTGCAATATAGACTTTGGTTACATTGCTAGTTTCTACATCTCCTCTTAGCAATAAAACTCTTCAGAGGCCGAGTACACAAGCCACACTATTATAGATATCAAGGACAAGTTCAAGCACATCAAAGACTACTGAAGCTACATCATTTGAGGATGTAAGCTTAGATGATTTGATTGAGCTACCAAAGTTTTATTTGAATACAATCAAAATTGAAAAAATTAGCATTCTTCAAGATGTTGTTCAAAGGAAGAAGAAGCAAGAAATCCTAAGGAGGGAGTATAAGCAAAAAAAAGTTTTGCATTAGATTAAATATATATTTATTGATGCTTTAAGCCTCCCAAAAATAAATGAAGATGAGCCCATTATAGAGAAACTTGTCAACATAGTGGACAAGATAAAGGATAAAGACCTAAAATCTAATGTCAAATTATTAGAATGGTCTAAAAGAAAGTTTCACACCAAGGTTTTGGAAAAGGTATCTAGTGCCATTGCACTTAGACAAGTTGATCTAGCAACCAAGATAGAGAATGTTGAGAAGGTGTTAGAGAACATTTTTTCTCTCTACACAAATCTATGCAATGTTGATCTATTCAATAATGAAAATCAATAGGCTATTGACCACCTATAGGGAGATTTTTGATTCATAGGTACCACACTGCAACAATCTCCTAGTAATAGCAAATAAAATTTTTAGAGGTTATTGTCATCTCAGAGTAGGCTTTGTGCATTCCAAGCACATGGTAAAAATGTTTGGTCTACTCCGATCAGTATCTAGTCCACATTGACACCTCATATGGAAGTATTACACAAGGAACTAGCCTATGTGGAAACAATGATGAAGAAAGATTCTCATTTTTCTACCCATGAAGGCTTAGTTGACCTAGCTACTAATCTTGAAATATAGATTCATTCATTAGATGCAAGATGTGATAACTGGGATGCAACATTGAAGATTATAATGGAGCTACATTAGCCATTCCTAATCAAACACACTATAAATGTACAACCCAAATGACATAGGTGTCAAAAAAGGAGGATATGAAGTTTTGGATAAGTATTTTTATGAATTTTTTAAGGAAATTTATCAAGGAAGAATATCTACTTAGTAGGAGTAATGAATGAAGAAACATAAACAAAGTATTTACTCAAGGGGAGTAATAAGGTATGGAAGATAGACAACAATTTTACAAATTTTGAAGGTTTGTATTGAAGCCAAGAAAAAAAGATACAATATTTGACTTATGCATTAGATAAGGATGTACATGCCATGATAAAGTGTTTTTTCTACTCATGTCAAAGGGGGAGATTGTTAATCTCAGATTAGTTTTGACAAATTAGTGACAAAACACTTAATCATTATTCAAAAAAGAATAATGAAAGCTAAGTTTAGAGTGCATGCTGAGTGATCAGAGTGAGTTGAGAAATTAGTGCAAGTTGAGTGATCAAAGCATGCTAAGCATAATTGTTTAGATAATACATGCCGAGTAATATGAATAGTATGTGCCGAGCACTAGCAGATGCCAAGTAGTCAATGCTTGCTGAGCCAATAGAGAGAGCCAAGTAAGTAGCACATTTTGAGTGACTTTGGTGTCGAGTAAATAGAGTGTGTCAAGCTATTCATGAGTCGAGTATTAGTAATAAGAGCACAATGAAGGCCAAGCATCAGTGCCTTTGGATGCCGAGTGAATAGTTTATGTCATAGATGTTTGTAATGGCACTATGTAAACCTTTTTTGGGCCAAAATAATCATAATTTTAATTATAAGAGCTAAGTATGGAGTCATATTATGAATCCTATGCAATACATGCAACCAATCAGATTGAGGGAAGTGTTAGGCAAAAATAGGGATCAACCATAGTCATTGATTCTTACCTCATCCATCACCACCAATGTTTATTTAAGAAAGGAAAACCCTAAAATGTTTATGGATGAGAGAGGAGATGAATGCTAAGAGTTTAGAGGGCATTCATGGTGGTTGAGACGGCTATGAAAGAGTTATACATTGTAGAATTAGTTTGAGAAGAACAAAGTAAAGGAGTGAAAGGGTAGAGGAGACATATCTAATCAGGAGGATCACAATTTATATAATAAGGAGGAAATTTGATGTCAAGTAGCAAGGTGCTAACCAAAGGAACATCTTGCTAACCAAAGATTCAAAATGCTTAATCATTCTAATAGGTGATGTAGAGAAAATATCTTAACCAAGTAGCCCTAATAGGCTATTGTAAATCTCTTAACTGAGTGCTTACTTTATTGTATGTTGAAATCCTCTAACAAGGTGAGACCTAATAGTCTTTTTAAGCCTTTAACATAGCATACCTTTCATAGGATAGATCACTACTTATGATCAAACACTTTGTAGCCATAACTGGCCCCACTTTACAAATGTAGTAGTGAAGAGTTGTGGGTGTCATTCGCACCTCAATTTTACCTTCTCATTGGAGGCTTTTGTTGATCTCAGATTGGTTTTGAAAAATGAGTGTCTATATACTTAAGTCATTATAAGTTATTTACTTGATTCATGCTGAACAAGTAACATATGTCGAGCATAACATATAAGATAGAGCATGTTGAGTAAATAATGAGTGTTGAGCCACTCAAGTGCCAAGTCACTTAGATGTTGAGTAGATAGTATGTGCTGAGTGATTCAAGTGCCAAACAATTAGTGTATGCTCAATCATTTAGATTTCAAATGATAACATTGAAGTTACAGTTAGTGCTGAGCACCAAGGACTTTAGATTCTGAGTAATACAGTTTTGACATAGTTGTTTGTATTGGAAAAAACTACCATGTAAACCATTTTTCAGTTGACTTCAGGATTGTTTTACAATCCTTAATGATAAGGATAAATCTTAATTGTGAATCCCTATGCATTACATGCATCCAATCAAAAAAAGGGAAGGTTTAAGTGACAATATGGGTGAATCACTACTGTTGAATCATACCCAACCCTAAGTCACCTAGGTCTTCTTAAAGAAGACAAACCCTAAACTTTCTAACAAATGCTAAGGAGAATTGAAGAGAGTTTGCAACACAAATAGAGAATTCATGGTGATTAAAGTGTTATAAATTGAGTTACATTGCAAAATCAGTTAAAGGAGAACAAAGAAAATGAATCAAAGGACAAAAAAGATACATCTGATTAGAAAGGATCAAGTACACATCAATATAGAGGTGATCTAACATCAAGAAACAAAGTGCTAACTAAAGGATCATTGCTAAGACATTTTAATTGGTGAATCAATTAAATCTCTTAATAGATTAGTCTTAATAGGCTATTGTAAATCCTTTAACAGGGTGCTTACTTCATTATAAGTTAAAGTCCTTTTACCAAGGTGTTTAAATCCTTTAATAGGGTAAGATCTAACAATCTTGTAAGCCTTTAATAGGGCAGACCTTTCACAGGGTAGATCATGTTTCCTGGTCAAATATTGTAACCTTCATTGGATACACTTTATTACTATAGTAGTGAAGATTTGTGGGTGTCATCCCCACCCTAGTTTTATCTTCTCCTGGAGGGTTTCTGGGTAACCAAATATGTTGTGTCATACATGTGTCAAATATTTTATTTTCATGATATGGATGTATATGCATCATTTGGTATTTTAGTTTATATGCATAGATTGTGAGATAGATGTGTGGTGAATAGTTTTAGAGGTTGAAAGTTCTAAGTGCTGATTCACCCCCCCCCTCTTAGAGTTTACTTCTCTATTGTATTTCCAAAAATTGATATCATAGTGCAGTTCTTTGAAAGTAAAGTTTTAACAAATTTGAGGAAAGATCTTAGAGATGGAAGTCTAAAAGTTGGGAAAGACTTTTGAGAACCAGAAGATTGAATTACAACTTGCCTTACATCAGCTGAATGAAGCAAGAGATGAGTTAAAGAGATCATTGAAAAGAAGGAAGGAAATTACTATTGAAGAGAATGACACACAATATTCATATATTGACACTATTGAATTATTTACAAATGGAAACTCCAATGAATTTGATGTAGCCGTTGCAGATCTGATGGAAAAGAATAAAATCCTAATTGAAGAAGCCAGAAATCTAAAGAGAGAACAAGAAGTTGAATCAGTAATGCTATGTGAGGTGACTAAGAAGGAAAAGAAAGCTAAAGAGGACAAACTCATGATTGAAGATGACAAAAGGATTTTGTCAAATAGACTGGAAGAGAAAACATCAGAGATAACTAGGATTGTTAACATGCAATTGGAAACTTTGGGTCAAATGATGATTCAAAATCATGAACTAAATGAAAAGGATATTGAGATCATAACACTAAAGTTGCAAAATAAACAACTAAGAAATGATCTAAAAAGAGAAAAAGAGTTTGTTAATAGTTTCAACAAACCTAGTGAAGACATCAAATACTTTGAACAATTGATGAGATCCCCTAGATCCAACAATGACCCTTCTGGGTTGGATTATACTAGTATTGAAGAAGGAGAATCATCCAAAAGTGGCAAAGAAAGAAGTAACAAAGGTAAGAACTCCAAACCTACTTGTCATAATTGTGGTAAGATAGGTGATACTTCTAATGTTTGCAAGAGCAAGACTACAAATCAGAATCCTAAGTAGAATTTCATGGGTCATTGTCACAAATGCAACAAACAAGGACATCAGGCACATGAATGTAGAACCAAGACCATAGGCACACAAATATTTGAAGGATACTACTATAACTATTAGAAGTATGGACATAGAGCCTATAAGTGCAAATCTGAGCCTAGATGGTCATCAAACAAGCAAACAAAGGTAAAGCACAATGTCAATTCTTATAATTGGGACCTTCTATTAGTTGTCACTACTGTCAAGAGTATGGACATGTTGCTGAAAATTGCATAAGAACACATTTCAGAAGTGACTACAATAGATGGTTGAATTAAGCCACATGTTTTAGCTATTTGAAGACTGGTCACATAAGTAGAAATTGTCCAACAAGGTCAAAGGCACCAAGCAGTGAGTTCAACAAAGGCAAATGAAAGGCAGATGTTGAGAATGTTACTGATGAGATGAACAAGACTTGGAAGAGAAAAAAAGATTGCAACACATCAGGTTTAGAAGGGATCACTTCACCCAATGGGTCAGCTAATCACACTTCCTCAAATTAAGCAATCAAGAGGTGCATGTGACTGATATCTAAAACATATACTATACATCAATTCCAAGGATTTAGTTATGAAAATATTACATATGCATGAAGAAAGATGCAAAGTGTTGTTAAGAATCTAGAGGATATCTTTAAGTTTTGTCTGTATTCATGTTACTGCCGAGCATGAAAAGTTTCTCTATGGTTGCTGAGTGAAATGTTAGTTGATGTTGAGCTATTAAAGTTGTTAGTTTTGATTGAGCTCATAGTGTTTTCCAAGAGAAAACTTCATGGAAGTTGTAATGAACCTAGATTAACATGTATTTTTGTTGCAATGTAATAAATTTAAATATTGAAAATTGTTTCAATCAAATTATACAAATTGAAATAAATATTATTTTAATACTACTTTGAAATATTCCAAGTGTTGTTATTATTATTTCCAAGAGCCTCTTTGAACATATATAGATTATCAATGTATTATTAATCCAATACATTAATACGTACATCTATCATTATGAATATTATAAACCCTAAACCTAATTTAATTATTAGCAAACTTCCTTTAAAACCCTAAACTACTAAATATTATTTGAATGATTACATCTGATTATTAATATTTACTATTAATATTTACTACATGAATATGGTTAAGTTAACTCAATAAATATAATAGATTGGTATATATAGTTACAAGATTTGAATAACATGGAGAAGTATTTTGAATTATAGTATGGAAGGTTATATCTTTTCTTGAGACATGAACTTTTGAGATAGGGAGTTGGTGGGGGGAAAGGCAGAGTAATTTTGAGGACTTGTCAGATATGTTTGGACCTTGTTTCACGTGCCCTCTGCACCGTCATTCTATTGTCTCAGAATGATCATAATCAGGAGGAGAAGATGACCTGATACTATGAAGAGAAATCGTCTATGAAACCCTATAATTAATGATAATGCTCAATTCCTCATGTATTATAATAAAAGAAAGGATCTTAGGCTATTTAAAATTGATGATTTCCTAATTTTTGCCTAAAATTGAATAATAGGTCAAAACTTGAAAAAGGGGTCATCACAATTAGTATCAGAGCCTGATCCTGCCATCCTGAAAATATAGTAAATGAAAAGAGGAGCAAAAATGAGTGAGAAATCTTCTAATGAAATTAGAAATGTTATGGAACAGACAAACCAAACCTTAGCAGAGCAAATAGAAAGATCAAATCAATCACTTCTTCAAGCTCTGCAAAACGTGGGAAATTCTATAAACAATCTTAAAAGTAATAATTCTGGTGGAAGGGACATAAGTTCAAACCATTCAGAAAATAATGGAGTTTCACCACCTCAAGTGCCCAAACCCACCTTCTTACCTAGGGAAGGCCCCTCAATGGAAGAAGAGGGACAGACAACCAATACTGCTATTGAGAATGCCAAAGCTAATGCCAACCTTGAACCAGAAATCAAAGAATTAATCACGTTTAGGGAATTTTGTGAAGCCAAAAGATAGGAGACACATAAAAGAGAAAGGAGTACTCAAAATCAAGACTTTAGAAGTAAAGTAAACAAAGTAACACTTCCAAATTTTGATGGATTCGAAAATTTTACTACATGAGCCTGGTTGCAAAAACTAAACACCTATCTAACCCTTAGTCCAATGACTGAAGGTGATGCACTTCAATTTGCAATCCTCCACTTAGAAGGAACAACACACGATTGGTGGCATCATGGTCTTGTTACTCAAGGACACGAAAATATTACTTCTTATGAAGAATTCTCTCAGAAACTCGTTAAGAGATTTGATAGAAGGCACCCCCAAGAAAATTTTAAGAAACTGACTCAAATAAGACAGCAAGGAACAGTAGAAGATTACATTAAGGAATTCCAAAAGATTTCAGTTCAAGTCACAGGAGTAGATGATGAACGATCTACATATTTATTCATAGAAGGATTGGAAGACTCATTAAGGGGTCTAGTAAGTGCTTTAAAGCCTTCATCTTTAGATGATGCTTTTGAAATAGCGTTAAGGTTGGAAGTTTCAACCACAAATAACAAACCCTGGAATAAACCTAATATGAAAAATCACAAAAATAATAACTTTCACAAAAAACCTATTCCTACAAAGGATCAAGAAGAAATTGAAAGGAAAAATGTATGCTTTAAATGCCAAAAGCCACGGGAACCCAGCCATAACTATAACAGAAAAAGAAACACTTGTTGCCACTGTGGAATAAATTGGGTACCAGGACATAGATGTGAAAAAAGAGGTCGCATCCAAAGAATAGAAGAAGATTTGGAAGAAGAAGAGGTCAACAAAAAGGCAAAATGTGACCAAGATAATGGAGAAGAGGGAGAAGAATATGGAGTGATAGCTGCTATGACTCAACCCTCCAAAAATTGAGTCTTGAGAATTAGATGCACTCTTAATGGACAAAAAGTCATTGCATTAGTTGATAGTGGAGCATCCCATAACTACATTGATGAAAAACTTGTCAACAGAATGAAATTAAAAATTGAGAAGTTCAAAGGTTTCACTGTCGTTTAGGCCATAGGATCATTAGTACAATGTACAAAGGTAATTCCACAACAAGAAACCACTTTGGGAAGGAAGCACACCATCAGAGAAGATCTACATGTGGTTCCACTAGATTCAGATATAATTCTAGGAGGTCCATGGATATTTTCTTTGGGATGTTTTAGGTTTGACCTTCCAAACTTATCCACTTTGAGCACAAGGGGGAAGAAATAACATTGGAAGGAATACCTGATGGTTTGGCAAAATTGGTCTCGTGCAAAAGAATAAAAAGAACACTATGACATGGTTGAGAAGAGTGGGTTGCACAATGTTTAGTATTGAATAATTCCACACCTCAAGAATCAACTATCCATATAGATATTGAACCTATCCTTAAAAAAAATTAGAGGGTGTTTGAAGAAATTCCACCAGGATTGCCACCTAAAAGAGGATTTGAACACATTATAGAATTGGAGAAGGATGCTAAACCAGTAATCACCACCCCTTACCGACATCCTCAAAAGTACAAAGATGAAATTGAAAAATCCATCCAAGAACTCCTAGCCATGGGGCATATTCAACCTAGTTCCAGTCTTTTTGCATCTCCAGTAGTACTAGTGAAAAAGAAAGATGGAACAATGAGAATGTGTATAGATTATCGGGCACTAAATAAGAAAACTATAAAAAATTGGTATCCCATTCCCAGAGTGGATGAACTTATTGATGAACTTCATGGAGCAGTATATTTTTCAAAAATTAATTTACGTTCGGGATACCACCAGATTAGAATGAGGAAGGAGGATGTTCCCAAGACAACATTTAGATGCCATTATGGACATTTTGAATTTTTGGTTCTACCTTTTGGTCTCACTAATGCTCTAGCCACTTTCCAGTCATGTATGAATCATATCTTTCGAAAAAAACTCAAGAAATTCCTCCTTATTTTCTTTGATGACCTTCTCATCTATAGCAAGACATGGGAAGAACACCTTCAGCATATTGAAGAAGTACTAAGCATATTAGAATCTAAATCATTATTTGCCAAAGCATCAAAATGTGAATTTGGATTAGAAGAGATTCTTTATCTTGACCATAAAATTAGTGCCAAAGGTGTAAGGGTGGATGAAGAAAAAGTCAAAGCAATCAAGGAATGACCAAAACCCAAAACCCTAACACAACTTAGAGGATTCTTGGGGTTGTGTAGCTATTACAGGCGGCTTGTGACGAACTTCTCCAAATTAGCAACTCCTTTAACATACTTGACAAAAAAAGGAAATTTTGGATGGAATGAGGCAGCACAAAAAGCTTTTGAAGAATTAAAGGAGACAATGAGTTCTTGTCCAGTCTTAACTATTCTTCATTTTTCACAACCCTTTGAATTATAGTGTGATGCTTCTGGTGAAGGAATTGGGGCTATACTTATGCAAAACAAACACCCTATTGCTTTTGAGAGCAGGAAACTAACAAAAGCAAAACGACACTACTCCATTTATGATAAGGAAATGTTGGCTATCATGCACGCATTGGAAAAATTTAGGCAATACCTAGTATGTGGAAGATTCAACATTAAAACAGACCATAATAGTCTAAGATTCTTCATGAATCAAAAGGACCTTAATGCTCGCTTGCAAAAATGGGTAAGTAAAATCCAAGCGTATAATTTTGATATTGAATACGTTAAAGGAACCCATAATGTAGTAGTAGATGCTCTATCTAGGAAGGGCCAATTGAATACCCTTACTAGCATCATAGGCGATTGGAAAAATGAAATTGTTGCAGAATATGCTAAGGATCCAAGGACTAAAGAAATCATGGAAGGTGACATAACTAATGATGAAATCAAAATTGTTAAGAACTCATACTATATAGGGGAAGGATACTACTTGCAGCAAATTCCAAAGTTAAAGGGAAGGTTATGAAGGAATATCATGACAACCGTCTGTCTGGACACAATGGATTCTACAAAACCTACAGGAAGATAAGGGAGAGATACTCTTGGAAAGGCCAAAAGAAGGATATTATGAAACATGTCCAGGAATGTATAATATGCCAGAAGAATAAGGCTGAACAGAATTTTCCAGCTGGTCTATTACAACCATTACCCATCCCAAATAAAAAATGGGAAAGCATTACTATGGATTTCATTACAGGGTTACCTAAGGTACAAGAAAGAGATTCCATTCTGGTAGTGGTAGATAGACTAATTAAATATGCACATTTCTTTCCTATATCTATGTACATTATAAGGCACCATAGATAGCATAATTATTCTTTAGAGAGGTTTTTAGATTACATGGATTGCCAAAGAATATCATTAGTGATAGAGATAGAAAATTTCTTAGTTTGTTTTGGAAGGAACTACTTAGATTACCAGGAACTAAATTAACTCCCAGCACCAGTTATCATCCCCAAACAGATGAACAAATCAAAATTGTTAACAAATGGATAGAAGGCTATCTCAGAAACTATGTGACTGGGCAACAAAATGCATGGATCAAATGGTTATACTTGGGAGAATATTGTTATAATAATACCCATCACATGTCAATTGGAATGAGTCCATTCAAAGTATTATATGGATATGATGCCACTACATTTGGAGATCTGATCAATCAAGAGAGCAAAGTACCTAGAGCCCAAGATTTTATCCAACAAAGCCTTGACATCATGAAAACTCTCAAGGATAATCTCCACCATGCTCAAAACCAACAAGAGATATATGCTGATCGAAAATGGGTGGAAAGGTCATTCCAAATTGGAGATTTGGTATTCTTAAGACTTCAACCCTACAAACAATCTTCACTCAAGAATAGTGGAGCAAAAAAACTAAAGCCACGTTTCTATGGACCATACAAGATCCTAAGAAGAATAGGAGAGGTAGCATATGAAATAAAATTGCCTGAAAATAGCAAGATCCATAATGTCTTCCATGTATCCAGGCTTAAAAAGGTTCTTGGGAAACATATAGTCCCATGTGGTGATCTTCCACCATTAGACAGTGAAGGGAAGTTGATATTGGAACCTGAGATTATTCTTGATAGGCATGAACAAAGACTAAGGAATCAGACTATTCCAGAATACTTAATTAAGTGGAAAAGTCTTCCCAGAGAAGATGCTTCATGGGTTGGAGATGAAGCCCTTTCTCAGTCAGCCTTGCTTGGGGACAAGCAAAATCAGGAAGGGGGGACTGCAATGAACCTGGATTAACATGTATTTTTGTTGCAATGTAATAAATTTAAATATTTAAAATTGTTTCAATCAAATTATACAAATTGAAATAAATATTATTTTAATACTACTTTAAAATATTCCAAGTGTTGTTATTATTATTTCCAAGACCCTCTCTGAACATATATAGATTATCAATGTATTATCAATCCAATACATTAATACGTACATCTATCATTATAAATATTATAAAACCTAAACCTAATTTAATTATTAGCAAACTTCCTTTAAAACCCTAAACTACTAAATATTATTTGAATGATTACATTTGATTATTAATATTTACTATTAATATTTACTACATGAATATGGTTAAGTTAACTCAATAAATATAATAGATTGGTATATACAAATATTGTAGTGATAAGATGCGTCTTCACTCTCGTGCCCATTGAGTATATATAATTACCCATACCCGTATTAGGGTTAGGTATGGAGAAAAGTAAAAAGGATGAATCAACAGTAGAATCTAAACTAAGTACGTAATAAAAGTGTTACATTTGGAGCATATCATTATCTCCCATTATACGCTATGTGCGAGCTTCATCAATAATATAACGCCGTCAAATGTCTTTCCTACAATCATAAACAGGTAAGAAGACCCCTACGTTATTTACCATCCAAACTGTATTCAATAGTTATGAACGATAGCCACTGCGCTATAAAATATGGCAGTTAAGTGCAAATTACGCATGAGATAAGTTTAGATTTCAGTAACGTGATTTCCAATATCACATCAATTGTAAATTAAATACTTCACATAAAGTATTAATAAACTTCTCAATATCGTTTCCCTAATGAATCGGCCAGGATTAATATGTGACATTGAAAATAAACATTACAGTAAATATTATACTATTATGATTACTTATATATATATATATAATGATGATGATATATGTTCAATTATATATTAATATATATTCCATTAATAAATTTTACAATCAAAGATATTGCTATAATACATTATATAGTTACAAGATTTGAATAACATGGAGAAGTATTTTGAATTATAGTATGGAAGGTTATATCTTTTCTCGAGACATGAAATTCTGAGATAGGGAGTTGGTGGGGGGAAAGGCAGAGTAATTTCAAGGACTTTTCAGATACACTTGGACCTTGTTTCACGCACCCTCTGCACCGTCATTCTACCATCTCAGAATGATCATAATCAGGAGGAGAAGATGACCTGATACTATGAAGAGAAATCATCTATGAAACCCTATAATTAATGATAATGCTCAATTCCTCACGTATTCTAATAAAAGAAAGGATCTTAGGTTTTTTAAAATTTGATGATTTCCTAATTTTTGCCTAAAATTGAATAACAGGTCAAAACTTGAAAAAGGGGTCATCACAGAAGTCGAGTGACTCAAAATCTTTATTGAAGCTGAGCTTACAACTGTGTAAGCACTAGGCATTAATTGCAAGGATTTGAGGTCTATATGATAATTTCTACTCATTTGACATCATTCAAATTTAAAGGAGAGAATGGAGAGCTAAAGGAAAATTGTTAAAATTGTCTTGAGTGTTTAAAAATGGATTTAATAGCTATTTGACACCATATCAGTAGGATTGAAAATGTATTTATCGTGTGCTAAGCTACACAGTTTAAGTTTTTGCAAAACCTAGTTTTAATAAATGGTGTCTAGTTCTTCATCAGCCAAGGTTGTAGAGGGAAATAAAGTTTTGAATGTGCAATTGATAAGAAATGAGATTAAACAACCAAATTTTAGAGCTATTCTAGACATAGCTTATAAACAAGATCCATCTGGTGTGTTCTCAATGATACCACTGTGAGTTTTAATTATTCAAGATGTTAGATGCTGCTATACATGTAAGGTTGGAAGCATAGAAGACATAGAAATTAGGGAGATATATGGGAAATTGTGTGAAAATAGAATGTTGAAGGAGGAATACAAAATTGTTGAGAAGAAAGGGTTAAACTATGCCCTAGATTTCCCCAATGTGTTCAAGAAAAAATTGATAAAGATAGTTTTGAGCAAAATACATGAAAATCCTATATGGTTAGATAATGGATTAGTGAAAATCACCAACAATATTTTCATAGAGTTACATGGTATCCAACCCTAGATCGACCCAAGACAATGAGAAGTGAAGCAAAAGAGGTAATTGAAAGGAATACATGGGTTGTATGGAATAAATGAGGGATGAAAATAGATACAATCACAAATCCCTTAACTGATTTTTTAGTAAGGATTATAACACACAAGTTCTATTAGTCTAGCAGACTCAACAATGTACCATGTATTGCAGTTGATATGGGATACAAGATAGTGAAGAAAGATCATACTTATGAGCTTGCTGAGTTGTAGTTACAACAATTGACTGAGAATTTGGGAGCCATAAGGAAGACCAAAAGTGCACAATGCAAATTTGGATCTATTCTTGCATTTATATTATTTTATGTAAATAATACATTTCCTACTTTTGGTAAAGTTACATGGAAGGTAAACAGACCTATTGTAGTGCAAATAGGTGAATTCATTGAGCAACTAGGTGATAATTTTGATTTAGTTATGATAAGATACTTCAAAGACATCAAGAAAATAATGAAGAAAAGACTAAGGATACCAATTTTACTAGTGGAGAAGCATTTTGATGTTTTCTTCCTAGTTGACACTGACTTTACATATGTTCAAGTAGCAGTTCCTAGAGTTAGATGGTTGAGACCATTGGGATATGAAATCAATGTTGATGAAGCCTTTGTAGTAATAATGAAATTACTTACAAAAGAAGTAGACAAGGAGGCTACAACTTTTGGGAACTATGATGTGGCTATGTCAAAAATCACCATAGACTTGAAGACTTCTTCAGTCATTAGGAAGAAGAATAAGATGGTAAAGAAATTGACTGAGAAATTTGATGAAGGAGTAGAATAATAAGAAGAAGATGATGAAGAAGAAGAAGAGAATTCACTTGTCCAAGCACTACTTTCCATCACCCAAGGTCAAGGAGAAGACCGACAAGAAGATGAAGTAGAAATTATAGAAGGTGCCAAGTGAGAAGAAGCCAATGAAGCACCTACAACTACTAAAATGAAGAAAAGAAAAGATAAAGCACCAATAATAAGCAAATCAAAGAAGGTTGCAAAAATTACTTAGCCTACAGTACCTACAACAAGGGCTACCACAAGATCCATTGCACAAAAGGCTAAGGAAGAAGCCGAGCAATAGGAGAAGAGAGCTAGTCAAGCTAGCAAGGGTGAAGAGTCTCAGAAGAGACTGAGGAGAAAATATGTTTTCCTAGCTAAATCCAATGAAGAGAAGATTGAATCTAATGAAAACAACCAATTTCAAGTGGAAAGTCATAGTTCTTCTTCAGATTTAGATAATCTATGTGAGAATATTAGAAATAATGCTGATTTATCTAGATTCTCTCACATTGAGTTTGACAATTTTGAGAAGAGTGAAAAGAATCAAGTTGAAGAGGTAGTATATGCCATGATGGAAATATTTAAAAAGGTTTCTCTTGAACTTGCAACCTCCATACCCAAAATTTTTTATGAGGGAGTTGAGAAGAAGTGGCACTATTGTTTGGATATTGAAAGACAAATAAGAGAGACAACACTTGCACAGGTAATGCTAGAACTGAGTAAGGCCACAATGCCAAAAGCCATTAAGAGATATCCTAGAAAATTTGTTCCAAATTATAGGGCATTCAATATATTGTAGAATGAAATTGAAGAAGTTGTGTTGAAGTCCAAAAAAATATGGAAGTTGACATATGGACTGTCAACGTCTGAGGAAGTTGTGCAAACACCCATTGAAGTAGGTGAGGAAAAAGAAGAAGAAAAAGAAGGCACTGAACAAGATACAATTGAGGGAGGCACAAACATGAACATAGACACCCAAGCACCAGCTGTAGATGAGCAACAAATAAAATAGAGTGTACTAGATACACAAGTTTTGAGTACCAATCCTCAACATGAGATAAGTGCAATTATTGACACTATTAAGATAAAGGATGTTTTTGAGACTATCACTTAGAACATCAATCCCCTTTTAGAGGATGACTTGAAGAAGATACTGGTGGAATCCACCACCCAAGATGTTTTTTATAAGAATCTTTTCTTGGTAAGTGTTGATGAAATTGAGAGGGCAGATAAGGCATCTGCAAGGGAGGAAATAAAAACACTAGAAACATCTACACCGCTTTCTCAATCTATGATGGTACAATCACCATTACCTATTGTGGTGTATCATAGAAAGGAGCAAGAAATTTCCACTGATATTACAACAATAAAAAGTTCTCTAGTCATCAAAGATGAACTTGCAAAGATAAATGACAAAGTTGAAACATCCAGTGAGTAGAAGGATGAGATTACAATAGAAGAGCAAGATGGAGCTCAAGCTCAAATAGGTTAGGATTTCACTCCTGTACCTACAACAAAAAATCAAGGTGTTACTAGTAATATAGAGAAAGAGAAGGACATGAATAAAGAGTTAAGTTTGAAAAAAAATCTAGAGGAGCAATTAGCAATACAAGCACTAGTAACATTACCAAAATCTACTACTCCTAGTCAAGCTCTTCAGAGGCCGAGCATAGAAGCTACACCATTACAATCCTCAAGAACAAGTCCAAACACATCTAAGGAAGATGAGGACACATAATATGGTGATGTGAGCTTTGATGAAGTAATTGTGTTGCCTAAATTTGATCTTGCAACCATCACAATTGAGAAAATGCACATTCTTCAAGAGGCTCTAGCAAAGAAGAAAAATCAAGAACTGCTCAGAAGGGAGCATAGGAAGAGACAAGCCTTGATTGATCTCAAAGAGATTTTTCTTGATGCATTTAGTCTACTAGCTCCAGAGGAAAACAAACCAATAATTGAATAATTAACCAACATAGTGGAGACAGTTAATAACACAAACCTAGATACAAATGCAAAATTACTCAAATGGTTTGAGAGAAAGTTTTAGAATAAATTTAATGAAAAGATATCAAGTGCTATTGCACTGATACAAGTTGAATTAGCAACCAAAATAGAGATTGAAGAATGTACTAGAGAATATTTTCTCTTTGTATATCAAATTGAATAATACTACATTCTTCACAAGGGAAGTTAGAAGTCATATCCTAAACTTAAAGAGCATTATGCAAACATCTGGCATAACTCTACCAAAGTCTCTAGCCTAAAGTGAGAAACACTTCAACAGCCTCCTATAATCCCAAATTTACTTAGCAACATTAAATGCATATGAAGCCAACATTAGTGCTAAACTGATATGTATCTAGTCTACATTAAGTCCACACATGGAGATACTACACAAGGAACTAGCCTACACTAAAATTCTCATGAAGAAAGATCCTCATCTTTCAACACTTGAAGGCTCAATACACCTCATTGCCGAGCTGGCCATCCAAATCAAGTCATTGGAGGTAGCTTGTGATAATTGGGATACAACTCTAAATATTATACTAGATATCCACAAACCATTTTTAGGAAAACACACTATTAGTAAATAACCCTTTGACATAAGTGTCAAAAAGGGGGAGTAAGAGCAAAGGGGGAGAACAAGTAATGAGAAAGAGTATGGGGGAGACACAGATAGAGACAAATAGATAGAAATATAGTATCAAGTTAGCTTATGAAAATCTTGTCAGTAGGAGAAATATTTTGGTTCAGATACAGAGTGTTAGAATAGAACAATCAACTTAGGGGGAGTTATGAAATTTTGAAGTATGATTGATAAGTCATGTGTTGCAAAATTTTGATATTTTGAAATTTTGTATAGAAGCTGAATAGATATTAGATATCTAGTTATGATCGTAAGGATAAGCCACCAAGTGTTTTTGACACTCATGTCAAAGGGGGAGATTGTTGATCTCAGATTGGTTTTGACAAATGAGTGTCTATACACTTAAGTCATTGTAAGTTATTTACTTAGTTCATGCTGAACAAGTAATGTATGCCAAGCATAACATATAAAATAGAGCATGCCAAGTAAATAGTGAGTGGCAATCCACTCAAGTGCCAAGTCACTCAAATGCCGAGTAGATAGTATTTCCCAAGTGATTCAAGTGCTGAACAAGTAGTGCATGTCGAGTAATTCAGATGATGAGTGACAACGTTGGAGTTACAGTTAGTGTTGAGCAACAGGGACTTTAGACGCCGAGTAATACAATTTTGACATAATTATTTGTATTGGCACAAACTACTATGTAAACCATTTTTGAGCTGACTTAAGGATTCTTTTACGATCTTTGATGATAAGGATGAATCGTAATTGTGAACCCCTATGCATTACATGCATCCAATCAAAAAAAGGAAAGGTTTAAGTGGTAATATGGGTGAATCACTACCATTGATTCATACCTAATCCTAAGTCACCTAGGTATTCTTAAGGAAGAAAAACCCTAAAATTAAAGAGAGTTTGCATGCACAAATAGAGCATTCATGGTGATTAAGGTGTTATGAATTGAGTTACATTAAAGAATTAGTTAAAGGAGAATAGAGGAAAGGAATCAAGGACAAAAAAGATACATTTGATAAAAAAAGATCAAGTACACATCAGTATAGAGGTGATCTAACATCAAGCAACATAGTGCTAAATGAAGGATCATTGTTGAGACATCTTAACAGGTGAATCAGTTAAATCTCTTAACAAAGTAGTCTTAGTAGGTTGTTGTAAATCCTTGAACAGGGTGCTTACTTCATTGTAAGTTAAAGTCTTTTTATCAAGCACATTTTTATTAGGGTGTTTAAATCCTTTAATAGGGTAAGATCTAACAATATTGAAAGCCTTTAATAGGGTAGATCTTTCATAGGGTAGATCATGTTTCATGGTCAAATATTGTAACTGTCATTGGATACACTTTATTATTGTAGTAGTGAAGATTTGTGGTTGTCATCCCCACCCTAGTTTTACCTTATCCTTGGAGGATTTCAAAGTAACCAAATATCTTGTGTCATACATGTGTTGAATATTTTACTTTCATGCTATGGATGTATTTCCTTAATTTGGTATTTTAGTTTATATGCATAGATTGTGAGATGGATCTGTGGTGAATAGTTTTAGAGGTTGAAAGTTTCAAGTGTTGATTCACCCCCCCCTCTCAAAGTTTACTAGCCTATTGTATTTCCCATAGGTTTCTAGGTTACCAATTTATTGTGTTGTGTTATTTACTTTATGCTATGGATGTGATACATGTTAAGTTATGAGATGGATGTTGGTGATATATTTTAGAGGAAAAAGTTTTAAGTGCTAATTCACCCCACTATGAGAACTTACTTTCCCATTATTATTTACAACACTATTGTTATAAAAACACCAAAATAATTCATTACCATTAGTTTCTGGTAACTTAGCATCTCTACAAAAGCTATAAGGATCTCTAAAGATGTGTGAATTTTCTAACTGAACATTTCTTGATCATGGCAGAAAGTAGACCCATTTATCAACATAAAAGCTTGCTATCTTCATCTTTTCTTTCTCAATGCTCAAAGAAACTTCCTCAATGTTCACTTGTGAAATCAACTTGCCTTCTTCTCATGCCATGTTTTCTAAATTCAAAAATTTCAAACACTCCTATGCAATTCAACCTTTATGAAAATTTTTGCACATAAATCTCTTCTTGGTTCTGAATTCTATGAATGTTGTGAATGCATTTTTTTACATCACCCCATTAATGTGCTTGAGCATGAGAACGACATTAATGGCATTTTTAAGAAAACATGCATGATTTTTTTTGAAAATTAAGAAAACTATCATTTTCATTCTTTACGATGCTCATACTGCTAGCATTTAAATCCTTTTTATCCTTTTCAAATAGTACTTCATATTTTATCAATTATTAGATCACAATAGTCACTTTACCTCTTTATGTTTTATGTAGAGACCACACAAATTCTTAGCATTTTGAATTATTTGCAACATCATGAGGTTTACTATCTAATTGTTATGTCTTGATTGTGACCATGCAAATACCCTTAATCTCTGATCCACAATCAGTCTTCATCCTTGATCTTTAAGTTTTGTGATAGAGAAAACACTTCTAACATCACCTTGTGGCTGCTTCATGACTACTCTTTTTCTTTCTACTTTTAACTACACGATCAAGTGTCAACCCCAACTTCTTCATCTCTTAGTCGTGTCACAGGATCACACTTATTTGCATTAGGGGATGTAAAGCTATAAACACTTTTAGTCTCCCATTCTCTACCTAATAGTAGCATGAACACTTTAAGCTTGTGAGCACACATTACATATTATACTTGAGTGATCTCTGCTTTGCTGCTTGATCTCCAAGATTTTTAAAGCAACCAAAAAAGCAAAGAATGCTACTAACTCAATCTTAATCCCTACTTCAAAACTTCTATTTAACTTTATAATTATAACTGTATGACTGAGCATTAACAAAACCCTTATAAGATCTCAATTTTTTCACTAGTTTGTGGCTTCTATTTTACTTTATAACTTTATCTATGAGACTGAGTGATCAAGCGTCACATTTATAATATTGATTATTTTTCTAGTTCGCAACTATCTATCAAACTGCAATCTTTGGCCTAGCAAACATACAATTAGATCTAGTCTCCAGATCTCCCTACTTAGTTAATCTTTTAGACTTTAAATTGTGAAGTCGTGTGAAGGGTTTCTAACATTAGTCTCTACTTCACTGCTTGATTCTTTATGTTATAACATAATCTTCTAGTCTATAGATGCCTCCACTTGTCACATTCTTATGTATGATCACTACTTAAATCATGCCTAAACAATGAAGCCACAAAAGCTATTTACTTAACTATGTCATGCCTTCATTGCTTGAGCCCACCATTAATCAATAAACCACAGAGACCTTGCAAACACATAGCAATTAACCGAGTTGCATCATCACACTTTAAAAAAGGTTAAGAATTGACAAGGAAGATATATAGAGATAAGACTTGGTTATGAAATCACCACTTAAAATTTTAAAATTTCTTTTAAAGCATGAGATCTGTTAGAACATTGATTTAAAAATCAAAAGGGGAAAAACATGAAAACATGCATACGGACAAAAGCCTAGGGTTTTTTTTTTTTTCAGTAAAACCTATGCAAAAAAAAAACATGAAAACCCTAATCTCACATTTTTCATCTAGATTTTTATATTAATTTCTCAAATTTTACATTAGTGAAAATATAGGCCAACAAACACAAGTGTAGTTAAATCCTGATATCATTATCACAATTTGACTTGCTGTGGAAATTATCTCCTACTTAGCAATTGATGATCTTAATGGGATTTCTAATGAATGGTTCATAAGGCATAACACTTGGTGAAGGTTTTGGAAATGGGGTTGCAAGAAGAGTAGATTTAACCATGGAGGAAACTCCATAGTTAAGCGTGCTCAAGATGGAGTAGTACTAGGATGGGTGACTTCCTAGGAAGTCCTAGTTCTTCACCTATGTGAGCATCACCTAGATCCAATGAGTGCTAAGTGTTCCATTTATTCTCATGAGAGAAGGATTCTTGTTGAATCACTACTCATGAAACATAGGTCAACGAGTTTGACTCAAAAACTATACTGTTCAATCTTGATAGAAATATCACTAATTGACTTGCTGTGGAAATTATCTCCTACTTATCAATTGATGAGCTTAAGGGGATTTCTAATTAATGGTTCATAAGGCACAACTCTTGGTGAAGGTTTTGTAAATGGGGTTGTAAGAAGAGTGGGTTTAACCATGGAGGAATCTTTATAGTTAAGCGTGCTCAAGCTGGAGCACTATTGGGATGGGTGACCTCTAGAAGTCCTGGTACTTCACCTCTGTGAGCATCACCTAGATCCAATGAGTGGTAAGTGTTCCATTTATTATCATGAGAGATGGATTCTTGTTGAATCACTACTTAGGAAGCACAGGTCAATGAGTTTGAATAAAAAACTACACAATTAGATCCTAATAACAATATTATAATTTGACTTAATGCGAAAATTATCTCCTACTTATCAACTATAGACACATTGGGAAAAATAGTGGAAGTGGTTTCATCCTCAATGATGATTGTCTTTGTCTATTTTTCCTTATCTTGAACTATTTTCTCTATAGTTTCCACTAACTATTTAAAATCATTGTACATATCCTCAGTGTTGTCCAATTCTATTATGTCATCTGCCTTTTCTTCCTCTTTGATTGTTGTTGGCATTAACCCAAAATATTTCTTCCACACAACCTTTCTTTCTTGAACATCATCTTTAATTCTGTTTCTTAAAATTTTATAAGACACTATCTTAGGCACATATTTCTTTGCATAGTCTCTGAAGGCTATAGACATATGAGTTTTGTCTAATTCAGGCATAGTCTTGGCTAATATTGTTTCCCTTATTTGTCTTTTAGTGGTTAATTCCCATTTCCACTTTGCATCAATTTTATTATATAATTCCTTCGACAATTCCTATCCTAGTTCTATTGGTGTGTATTTATGATGAAGGGTGCTCCCCTTAATATCATAAACACATAATAGAAACAAAGAAATAACAACAATTTGCGAGAAGAAAATATGGGCTTCTTATTATCACTACAAATGCAGAATTACAAAATTCAAAAATACAATAGGCTAACCCACATGGGTACCTTCAATATGGTAATCAGCAAGACAAAGCTATGAACTATCACCCAGAACTATCCTAGAGAATGCTCGAGCCTTTCTTAAACATGCAATTTTATGCCACTTGAGAAGGTTATAGATACTCAAACTTAATACCTAGGACCGAAAGACCCTAAAAATACATATAGAGTTGGCCAAATACACCTTTGATATTTACTTTAGAAATTTTGGGTAGCCCAACTTTGGAAGGCCATAACTCTTGAACCATTGGTTCGATTAGCTATGATAACCACTTTTTAGAAACCTTAGCTTCTAATCTATAGGCTCAAAGCCATGCATGTGCTCATCATTGAGTTTTCAGACCTCATCTGAGGCCTTTGAGGCCTTCAAAACTGAGCTTGGAATTTTAATACCAAAATTACACACCAAAAATTTGTAATAACTTCACAAATACATATAATCTGGCCATGAAACTCTACTAAAAAGTATATATATTTAAAAAGAACCTTCACCTTTTAAATTAAAACATTTCGAGACCGTATGACTGACTTACTAAGTAGAAAGCCTCCATAGACAAAAACTCTACATTAAGACAACCCTTATTGAAACAATTGAATGGAAATATTTTTGGATGATGCAAGATTGCTCTTACACCCAGGATGCTTTTGCATCAGACACCAAGGGTACTTTGAGAAGTGATCTTTTCATGTTTCAAGTATTTAGAGGAAAATCAAGATAGTTAATTTCCTCCCTTGCTAGCCATGATGAATCTTCTACTGGCCTCCATTTCCATTGGATAAGGTATTCTTCATAAGTTTTGTTCATTGTACTTTTTCCAACATGACTATCCAGTATCTCCTCAATCTCCTTTGTACCCAAACTAGCTGCTATAATACTCCACTACACTTCTACAACTTTCTCCACATCACCTCCTTCATAATACTCTATCAAATTTTAAATGTTGAATACTGGTGAAATATTCAATTCAACAGACAACTCCACTTCATAGGCATTTCAAAAATCATTCATTTTCACTATCTTGCATGGTCCAAACTTCTTCATTTTTGCTTATTAAATGTACCCACTAGAAAAAGCTCTTTTCTCATATGAACCATAAATTCATCCCCAATCTAAAATTCCTTATACCTCCTTTTCATATTTACCTTTGATTCACCTCCTTAGGGATGTTCTTCAAATATTTAACAAATTTTTCTGCTTCAACACTACTTATCTCTCCTTTATCCAACTGCCTCAATTCAAAAGCATTTTCGGGACTGCTCCTATATACAATCTAGAATGGTGGTTTGCCAATACTCCCGTTGATAGAATTATTATATGAAAATTTTGAATGTGGTAAAATTATATCCCATCCTTTTGGTTTATCTCTAACCAAGCATCTCAACAAGTTTCTAAAACTGCAATTCACAACTTCTATCTGCCCTTTAGTCTATGGATGATGTGATGAATTGAACTTCAATTCTATCTTCAATTTCTTCCATAATAATGCCAAAAATACCCAACAAATTTGGTATCTCAATCTAGAACTATAGTCTTTGGTAGACCACATAGTCTCACCACTTCTTTGAAAAATAACTCTGCCACATGAACAACATCACTAGTCTTCTTGCAAGGAATGAAATGTGCCATCTTTGAAAACCTCTCAACCCCTACAAAATTAGAATCATGCCCTCACTAATTCCTTAGTAATCTAAGAACAAAATCCATGCTGACATCCTCCCACAACTTCTCTGGTATTGGTAATGGCTAATACAACCCCATATTCTGTTTCACTCCTTTTTCCATCTGACATACTCCAACTTTGCACAAATTTCTTCACATCTTGCTACTATTATGACCAATAATAGTTCTCAACAACCAAAGTAATGGTTTTGTTTCTATATCCAATCCTCCACTATGCTTCTCCTTGATGATATTCTCTTTTATTGAACTTCTTAGAATGCACACTTGACTTCCTTTGAATAACATACCATCTTGGATTATGAAATCCAACCACTTTGTCTTTCCAAGAGTAACAAGTTCTATACAAGCCTTCCATGCTTCACCAAAATTAGAATCCTCTAGGTGCAAATTACTGAGTCCCTTCAACCCAACCACCTCAATCTACATTTTTATTAGCAAAATTTGTCTTCTACTAAGAGCATCTGGAACTCTATTAGACTTCCTACTCCTGTGTTTCAAAACAAATATATTACTCTGCAAAAACTCAATCCACTTCAAATACCTTTGGTTTAATTTTCCTTGACTATTCAAATATTAAAAAGCTTGATGATCAATATACAAAACAAACTCCTCAAGAAGAAGATAGTGTCTCTACTTCTTCAATTCCTAAACTATAGCATAAATTATTTGACCATAAACAAAATATTTTCATTTGGCATCATTCAACTTCTCACTAAAATAAGCAACAGGTCTACCTTCTTGGCTCAAAAAAACTCCTATTGTAGTACTGCTAGCATCAAAATCTACTTGAAACACCTTGTTAAAATTTGGAAGTGGTAAAAAAGGATACTTTGTAACATTCTATTTTAATAGATTAAATATCTTATCTTCTCCTACAGATTCTTTCCTATCCCCTCTGATTGTTTTAGGCAAAGGTTATGAACTTTCTATAAAAACTAGCCAATCCATGAATTTTTTTTACGTCCATAGCACTCTTTGGAGTAGGCCATTCAAGGATAGCCTTAACTTTCTTTGAGTCCATTTTTAGACCTTCTACCAAGACTACAAATCCCAGGTACACCAACTTCTTCTTCACAAAATTGCACTTGTTTGAGTTTATAAGAATTTTTTCTTCTCTCAACTTATCAAACACCTTTTAGATATGCATCAAATTCTCCTCCAATGTCTTACTAAAGATCAAAATATCATCTAGCTAAATAATGACAAACTTACCTAGAAAATCCTTTAGTACCTCATTCATGAACCTCATGAAAGTGCTCAGTGCATTTGTTAGCCCAAAAGGCATGACTAACCACTCATACAGTCCTTCTCTTATCTTGAAGGTAGTCTTCCACTCATCACCTTCTCTGATGTGAATCTGATGGTATCCACTCTTCAAATCTATCTTTATGAAGTACACTTCTCCACTCAAACAATCCATACTATCATCTATCCCTAGTAATGCAAATATGTACTTGATTGTGATCTTGTCAATAGCTCAAGAATTTGTGCACATCCTCCATCCTCTATTCTTCTTTGGTTCTAATACTATTGGTACAACACATGGACTCAACATCTCTCAAATCAACCCCTTCTACAATAACTCATGAACTTGTCTATTCAACTCTACACTTTCTGGTGGTGTCATTCTGTGCACTACCTTTTTTGGCAAACTAGCTCCTAGAATCAAATCGATCTAGTGAATGATCTTCCTCACTAGGGGTAATCCATTAGGTACATTATTTGACACAATTCCAAAAAACTCTCCCAACATATCTGTAACTTCTATAGGTACTTCCTCTACTTCTTCTTTACCATCTTTTAGAAGTATAAAAAAACATGTATGCTCATGCTTCATACCTTGGAGAAGCTCCTTTCCATCAAAAAAACATATTTTGGAAGCACTACATACCTTTTTCTTCTTTCTCCTTCAATGGCTTCAACTTATGTTTCACTCCATCCTTGGTTAGAGTGTAGGTATTTGCTTGGCCATCATGTACAACATGCCTATCAAACTGCCACAACCTACCCAACAACATATGACATTTGTCCATAGGTATGATATCAAAAAGTACCTCATCCTGGTAACTTCCAATCTTGAACTTCATTGGGCATTTCTCACTGACCATGACCTTGTGGTCATCTTGCACCCAAGCAATACGTAATGGATGTGGGTGTTTCTATCTCTTTAGCTTCAACTTTGTGATCATCATTTCTAACACCAAATTGTTAGTACTGCCACCATCAATGATCACATCACAACACTTATCTTCATATTTGTACCTAGTGTGAAACAAACTCCTCCTTTGATTAGGTTCATTCTCACAACTTAGAAAAAATCTTTTATTAACTAGGACTTCCTCTATTAACCTCTACCAATACTCTTATTATTAATTTTTTTGCTTAGCTTCTCCTCAACTCTTAGGGAAAACTAGTATGCCTCCTCAATACTGGTCACTCAAACAAGACTCATCTATCCATTAAGATAACATACCAATTTCTCCTTATCAGGATTTGCATGGCTAGTTTTAATGAGAACTTGGTAGACCTCTTTGGTATACTCTTGAACATATTTTCCTTCTTTCTTAAATAATTGCATTTTCTTCAATAGATCAATCTCATAATACATGAGAATGAACTATCATTTCATTTTAGCTACCATCTAGTCCAATCTGGTGATTTCGTCCTTTCCTTTTTTATTTCAATCCAACTAGATCTCCTACCACTAGATATTTGCATGATCCTTTAGTTTGGCCTTTGCAAAATTGATCCTATTTAGATCTTCAATATCTTCATATTGAAAGTACTCTTCCAAATCATTGATCTAGTTGATCAATTCCTTTGGGTTGAGATTTCTAAAAAATGTGGGAACATCAAACTTAGGTCATTTTCTAATACTAGAAATGGCCTTAAAAATCTTTGCCTCCTCTGGGTTAAGAACTTCCTCTACTATGGCTTGGTTTGTGTTTCCTTCTTCTTCTCTTTCATCCTCACTTTCATCACCTCCTATGGAAAGATTAATTCCTCTACACATACGTTCTTTCAATGCTTGCATTGGCCTTTGCAGGGTTCTAAAATCCTCAAGTGTAACACCTTCAACTCTTCCACCATGCTCTCTTTGTGGAGGTATTTTCACACTTCTGCTGAAACCCTAGTGCAAACTACCTCACAATTAGTGATCTATCTACATGCTCAGCACAAACCATGATCTTGGTGCAAACTACCTCATAGTTGACGATCTGTTCACACACTTAGAAACTCCATCTTTGATACCACTTGATGAAGGGTGCTCCCATTAATACCATAAACACATAAAAAAAACAAAGAAATAACAAAAATTTGTGAGAACAAAATATGGGCTTCTTATTATCGCTGCAAATGTAGAATTACATAATTCAGAGCTTTCCTAGACAATGTTCTAGCCTTTCTTAAATAGGAAATTTTATGGTGCTTGAGAAGGTTCTAGATACTCAAACTTAATACCTAGAGCCAAAGAACACTAACTACAATAGAGTCACCCAAATACACCTTTGACATTTATTTTAGAAATTTTGGGTAGCCCAACTTTAGAAGGCCCTAACTTTTGAACCATTGCTTTGATTGGCTATTATAACCACTTTTCAGAAACCTCATCTTTTGATCTATAGGTGCAGATCTTGAACTGTTGCTTTGATTGGATAGTATAATCACTTTTTGAAAATCTCATCTCCTAATCTATAAGCTTAAATCTATGCAAGCACCCATCGGTCAAATTTGTGGACCTCATCTGGGGCCTCTAAGGCCTTCAAAACTTAGGTTGAAGTTTTTATACCAAAATTACACACCAAAAATATGCAATACCTTCACAAATACATATAAGCTGGCCATGAAACTTGACTGACAAGTATATATATCTAAAATGAATCTTCACCTCTGAAATTAGAATATTCCAAGCTTGTAAGATTGACTTACCAAGTAGAAAGCCTCCACAGACAACAACTCTGCATTAAGACAACCCTTATTAAAACAATTGAAAGGAAATATTTTTGGGTGATGCAAGATCGCTCTTACACCCAAGATGCTCCTGCATTAATTTAAAATTCAGCATCATGTCCAAAACAACCTGTTCTACTTTCTCTTTATCATTTCTATCTAAAGTATCATATGTTACACATTTAAAACCTGTTAACGCTATTGAACTTATAATATTCTCACATACGTTTCAAATATCTTGAGGAGCTTTCCTTAGAACTATCTGAAACTGACTCAGGTCATTAGATTTAGTCGTCTTAACTTCATTATCCTCCTCCTCATCTAGCTTAATCACAATGTTTATCCCTAACCTCTTCTTCTACTGACCTTGCTCGATCTCTTGGTCTCTGATGTCCACTTCTTGTCTGTTTGATGACCTAGTTATCTTTATTTCTTTCTTTTTCTCGATAGGTCTAAGGCTTGTAGCCTTGGATCTTTGTCCAGTTACTCTTCTTTGTGTTGAGGAGGGTGGTGTAACCAATTTCTTTAGACTTCTTTTGACCTTAGGATTGATAATTACAATCTTTTTACCTTTTCATGCCTAAGGCTCGACAACTACAAGCTCTTTTCCTTAGCTTCATCTTCATCATCATCATCAACTTCACTATCATGACCTTCCCCTTTACCTTCAGGGATTTACAATGGTCATTCTTCAAGATTATGCTTTAGATCCTTGATCATTTTCTTTCTCTTTTTATCCATCTTAGGGACCTTTTTCTACATCATCATTTTGATCTTGGTAGTTTCATATGTACTAAATGGCTTGACATTCTTGTTAATTTCTTCTACCAATAGTGTTGTTATAGTAGCAAACAATTCATTAATGTTAATTTCATATTGCATGGGCCTTAACATTGCCATTCTCTGTATAATTTCTTAAGCATGTGTAGTTGGTATCAACCGTGAAGCATATATGATTATAATATTAATCAACCTTTGACTTGGGTATTCTCAACCTGTTAGTCATTTTCCTTTTGAATTCTTTAAAATACCCATCCAATTTTTTTTCAAGATTTACACTTAATTATTTAATATATTCATTAATCTTCTCGGTCATGAGTATATCCTTTTTCTGTACTACATTTCCAACTGTAGGAAACAAATTTTGAACATAAAAGAATATACATAATATAAGTAAGCCAAATTACATGATGTATTCTTGGCCTTCCTAATGGCTCCTAGGTTTTCAAAAAGTTGAATCAATTGCACCTCAACCAAGTCATAGCTATGGTACTTCTTGACTATTTTTTATCTTAAGTCTATAGCTAGACAAGACACATTGTTTAGTCATCTTGACTGATAGAACTTATCTGCAATCACTCAGACTACAAACTTAAGACCAGATCTTCAATTGTATCAACCAAAATTCCTTAGCCATTCCACTTCACCTTTGTGAGGTATTCAATTACATTCCTTGCTAGGAAATTAATGCAATGCAAGGTAGGAGAATCCCCAAAGGAGATGTCCTAGTCCCCAACAAACAACCACACAACAGAAATGTGATACAAGATACAAGATTTGATAGCAATTCACAATACTTTATTCATAAAAAAACTATTTATATGCAATGTGCCCAACTATAAGGCCTTTCAAGTTTTGGTCAAATACAATAGCAATTACAAAAATAGTTTTGTAAGATCCCTCAAGATCCAACCACAACACTAGCTAGTCTAGATCCACACTTTGTTAGAAACCTCCAAGGAAGATTTAAACTTGTGCTTGCAAGCCCACCAAGCAATCTCTTTATTTTCCAAGCCTCAACTATTATTGCTTCTCACAAACTCATAACTCCACCACAACCCTATTGTAAACTGCTTCACATTCAGTGGTTGGTTCACATACTCAGGAAAACTCTCCCTTCAACTAATCTCTAGTTCCCACTTTGAACTAAATTTTCCTTTCCTTGCCTTAGAGACTAACAAAGCCCTTTACTTATACCCAACTAAGACACAAGTTGGCCTAGAAATTAAAAATTAAATAAACCCTTGCATTAAATGCACAAGAAAGCCATAAGTCAGTTGAAACACATATTAAATACCTACAACCCAAATTAAATATTCAGGTCAGCCCACAAATAACTTGGTTAACATAGAACCAAGACCAAACTAAGCATCAGAGTTACCACACCAAGTATAAACATTTCACCAAGAATAACTGAGCTCTCGTAGTATATGCTGAGCAACACCTTCACAGACTAAGTTCCTCCAGCAATTGAATTCCTTCAAATACTAAGAAACTTGGGAAACACTATAACCAAGCTTCACCGAGCTTCCAGTATGTGCCGAGTTCCTAAAAGTATCACTAATTGCCTTTGATGACTGAGTGCCCCAAGCTATGCCAAGCTCCTTCAATAACCAAGCACCTCTAGGATCGTTGAGTCCATACATCCACCGAGTTCTCAACCAAAAATTGCAAAAAGTTGACTAAGCAACCTCTACCGAGCACCTCTTCTTTAATCGAGTATCAATCCAAGAAACCTTCAAAGAAACTATCGAGCCTCCTCCCATGAACTCCAAAGTATCCTTGAGAAAACCCAAGATGCTCTTGCATTAGCAGTGAATGATCCTTACTCAACCAAGAGTAGGGTAACTAGTTACTTGATGTATGATAAATTTAGTAATTTTAATTGGCCCATTCTCTAGCCATAACTTTATATCATGCAACCTTCTCAAAATAATCTTGATCCATTCCACCTTAAATACCTTTGGAAAAGATAGGGCATGAGTTAACCCTTTATCGATGATGACTCTATTTTCCTTCTTCAACACTCCATTCTCACATAGCTTATCATATGTGTTCCTTAGTTTGAAATAACCATTTTTTCCAATTTTGTGCATGTAATAGGAACTTACATCATGCACCATAATAACATGGGGTTGAATTGATGACAATGCTCCAGATGAGTCTCCAATAATTTTGATTTTGGCCATGTCTTGAATTTTGAAGGAGGGCATGTATCATTATGCACAATCTAAACATTATTGTCTTTTAATGCCTCCCTCTTCCCACTTCTAGAAATAGATGATGTCATTGAAAAATAGGGTTTTGAACTTCAAATAATTTCACAAATCAACTCAGTTCAAATTATTTTTTCACACTTACATATTTTCACCAATGACACACTAAAATCTTTTGCAATTCACACATATCACTCTACAATCATCTTGATATCACTTTGAGGGTTCTAAATTTTTGGGTGAGTTTATAAATAAATTCAAAATTGATTAAATACCTTCAAATAGTTGAAATACCATTTCATTTAATTCTTCATACTTTTAGTAGGTAAATACAAAGTGCATGACAACTGTCTCAACTCACATAAGAAAACTCAACCATCATACTTCCATTCACTATCTCGGTCAACACACCAACTCAGTCAACATAAGAGCTTTGTCCACACTATGTCTCAGTCACATCTTATATCAATATTGATGCTCAATGTTGATTGTGTATATGCATTCTCTGTTCAGTTCTCACTTGAGATGTGTCCCAATGCATCTCATCTTATGTAGATTTTGACTTTAATACATCACATATTAGGAATTAATGTATGATAAATCATTTGAAATACAATTCCTCACATACCTTATTTTCTTAATTTGAGGTAGTGTGACCACTTGATCCATTGGATTGGGTGATCTCAACTTCACTATTTCTATTGCTTCTTTCTTCTTCCTTCTTCTTCTAGGTTTGATTCATCTGGTTCTTTGTCTTCCCAACCATCTTTTCACCTTTGTCTTGTTCATTGCTAGGTGCTAGTGCATGGGTCCTGTAGTTCTTGCTCACATTCTAGTCTTGTGACAACTATAAAAAACCAAACTTCCATTCATCAAACTCTTAGATTTACCTCTAAAATGTGTCCTAATACAATTTACTGAAACATGACTATATTCACCACATAACTAACAATTGTACTATGTATTGTAATCCCAATTGATTTTGTTACCTAGTTTAGGTGAATTTCCTTGATTCTTAGGTGTCTAGTTAGGTTTTTTTGTACATCTACATTTTTGTGTTCTATGTTCATACTTCTAACAATTATAATAAGATCCTTTAAATCTAGGTTCTACTGGTGTATTACTAGCCCTTGATCTACACCCATTTGCTTGATGTCCTTTATTCTTGCAGTTAAAACAATTACCAGTAAATTGAGGCTTAGGATTTTGCTTACCAATTTTTCTTTTGTAGATGTTTGATGTATGACTTAGCTTTCCTCAATGGTAGCATGTGGGTTTTTCCTTTGGTTTTGCATTCTTTTTTTCTCCATTCTTTGATGATTCACCTTCCTTGGTAGATGATAGGTGCTCAATATAGCCTAGTCAAGATGTGTCATATGGTGTACTCTATGATCTCATCAACTCTTCATAGTATCTCACAACTTCTTTAGGTTTTTTTAATACTTCAATGAGTTCCCTCTCATGTTTTAGTTCATTCTTTAGATGTTCATTCTCAAATTTCAGATTTACAATCTCCACATCCTTCCTATTAAACTCTTGAGTTGTAAGGAAGTTGTAAGGAGAAATCTGTTAGCCATGTCCAACTGATTATGTAATCATTTTCACTTTTTTGTTCCTTTCATCAATCCTAGTAGTCATATGGTTCTTATCTTCTTCAACTTTCCTTTTTTGTTTGGTCACTTCACACACTTGCTGATTGGATTTCATGTTCTCTCTTTAGTGCTCTTAGCTCTTCATTCAATGTGTTGTTCCTCTCCAATAGATTTTCTATTGTTGCATCAATTTCACTAGAATTTCCATCATCAAGTAGACCTTTAGTGTCTTCCTCTTGACATTGAGTACCATTTTTCTAGATTGCCAACTCCTTTTTCTTTAAGGATTTCCTTAGTTCTTCTCTTGTTGCTTAAAGTTGCTGCAATACAATTTGTATATCAAGCTTCTAATTTTCAATAATTTTTCCTAACTTGTAGGCCTCCATATCCAAGATCAAGACTCTCAAGTGGTTAGACTTTAGCTAAGAGAACAAAGCTTTGATACCAATTTGTGGTAGTCTATTGGGAAACTTAGATACTAAGGAGAGGGGGGTTGGGATGAATCAGGATCTATAACACTTTTATTCTTTGAAACAATTATCAAATATGATATCTCACCTTAAACCCTTCTAATAGTAATATCATAGATCACATAAATATCTACTGCAATGATGTATTAGATCTAATAGCTAATCACATCCCTAAACATGAAAGTAGATGATCACCACATAACACAAAGGTTTTGGTTACCCAAAAACCCTCCAAGGTGAAGGTAAAACTAGGGTGGGGATGACACTCAAAAATATTCACTACTACAACAATAAAGCTTTCTTGTTAGGGCCGTAATTTGATCACTTTTGATGATCTACCATGTGAGTGGTTTTCCATAGTAAGAGCTTACAAGACTTATTCAGTCTACTTTGATTAAAGGATTTGAATTTACAACTAAGTAAGCACTCTGTTAGGAGATTTACAAAGGTCTATTAGGACCTATAAGATGTACGACAAGTTCCCACCAAAGTATATGATGAACAAAAAGTGTGTATCAAAGTGTAGAGAGATGAAAGAAATATAAGATCTACCTCTAAATCCAAATTCCCAAAGGATCAATCAATCTATTGAGAATATGAATAGAGAAGAAAACCTTATATGTTGTTATATATAGTATGTATTAAAATCTTGATTGAATTGAAAACCAATACTAACCTTAAAGTAGGGTAAATCTGGAAAATGTTGTTTTCTAATGTTCGTATATAGTTTCAAAAACTTCTACAACCCATTCTAGACCAAAAATGCAAAAAGAGAGAAAACCTAGAAACCTTTTGTCTTTCTAAAGAAATTTGACCTTAGCCCAAAGTTGGGGTAAGATGTCACCCCTTTATTTTTTACCTTGACCTGTGTTGCTTCACCGAAAATTTTGTTCGTAGATATTGAAAGTTCATTGAAAAAGGTACTCACATCTACATTGATATTCATTGTCCAACACTTGTTCCTACAAGGAAAAAGGTTTTGTTTGTTGGATCGAGGGTTTGCCTTGGTCAAACCCCAATTTGGAATTAACCTTGAAATTAAAATTGCAATATAGATAAACAAAGTAAATGGAACTATTCATCTTGCTTATGGTGTAATCCTTGTGGAGGATTTGAATTCTTGGATCCACAAGTATGGATGTTCCAAATGAATGTAGAGTTGACTGTAGGATGTCTCAAATCAATTGCATTAGATCTTCAACACCAATCTTGAATAGATCTTGGAATAGGAAGAAGCTTGAATGAATACAAATGTTAGAATTTTCAACAAGAGGGCTCCAAAAAGATTGAATCCTTCAATAGATATCAATGGATCTCCTTGATGAATTGAATGCTTAAATGCTCAAATGTGGATGCTTGATCATAGAAAGTTATCTCTGGACCATCTCCTAATGAAAAGTAGATAAAGATAATAGAGAGATGTCTAAGATGAGAGAAGAAGGCTTCCTTATATACTAGTGTAGGGCACAAACTACTAGAGAGGCCAACACGAAATAATTAAATTCTAATTAAGCCATAACCCCTAGAAATGGTCCTAGATTAAATGAAATTAAGGGTTTATTATTTTGAAATTTGAAACAACCGACCTAGAAGTAGGAAAACAATTTTTTTGAAGCCTAATATCCTGAAACCTCTAGAATCTAAAATTTGGACCTATGGTCAAGGTCAAGGTCAACTCTGACCTAGGTCAGGGTCAAGGTTGACTCTGACATAGGTCAAGGTTGAGGTTGACCTTGATCCATAAGAGTGGTCATATTTGGTGGAGGGACTGGAAATCCTTTCTTTAGTACTAATATAGTAGCTATTCTTTGAGCTTCTGAGAGTATAACCTTATCCCTTTTTAACTACAAAAATTATTGGGTATTTGGAGGCATCTTTAAGAGGCCAAGGAATTTATTTAGAGCCTTTTGCTTTTGCAGTTAATGCTAAGGTGGTTCTGAAAGGAACAAACATAGATGGTGTCTATGATTGTGATCCCAGAAAGAGTAATAGTGCTATAATTAACCACATATCATATAGGGACTTCGCTGCCAAAGGTCTTTCAACTGCAATGGACATAACAACTATAACTTTGTGTGAAGAAAATTGCATTCCAAGTGAACTAAATGGCTTTTCTTCTCATCACATGTTTTTTGCACATTTGGTCTTACACAATAGGCTTTTTGGCTTATTGTTGCTCTTTTTTTTGTATGCATTTGTGGTGTTTAATTTGCACGAGCCAAGAAATATTGCAAGGGCTCTAAGTGGGGACCAAATTGGCACTCTTAGTGACAAAATGGGGAAAATTGGTTAGTACATGTTTTGCAAGAGATGGATCTGTAGTTAAGAAAATGGGTAAAATTTGGCTAGTCATGTTTCTTATACAAGAGATAAATCTTCAGTATGGGACATTTGATCAATTTGAAAGGCTAAAATTGCATGAGGAAATCCTGTGCCATAATGGAATATCATGAACTAAAATAATTGTTTTTTCACTCCAAACAAAAGAATAATCCAAGCTATACCATTGTGGAAAGACCAGGGTTTCAACATGATTGTGACTTGCATCCAGATGAATGGCTATTAAGAATATGGAATTTGTGGTTTAATGGAATTGTTTTAGAGTAGTATTCTTAACCATGCAAGAGCCTGCTTTAATATTTCTTGTCTTCTACAGATGACTAGGCTATTGGACATTCTGGAGGATTATTGTATGTACTGAGGATATCAGTATTTCAAATTAATGGAAATAAAAATGGTGAGGATTGTGATGCTTCAATAGATTCTTTCAACCAAGAGGGCAGTGAAAAATTTATTTTCTTGCTTTCTACCAGAGCAGGAGGTCTGGGCATTAACCTTGCCACTGCAGATGTTGTCATTCTATATGATAGTGACTGGTATTCACTTGTTATATGAGGAATATTATGTTAGGTGTGAACATTGCTACCTAAGTATTTGGAATCTAAAATTTTAGGGTTAGAAGACTCAAGTAGATTTACAAGCGCAAGATCGTACACATAGGATTGGCCAGAAGAAAGAAGTTCAAGTCTTCCAATTTTGTATAGAGGTTTTCCTTTTTACTTGAGATGAACAAAATGTTTTCAAGTTTTGTTGTCATTTTTAAAGATTTACTCTTGTTTATAATTGTAGTATACTATAGAGGAGAAGGTGATAGAGAGAGCTTATAAGAAACTTGCACTAGATTCTTTGGTCATAGAGCAAGGACGTTTGGTAGAGTAGAAAGGTAATATATCATTTAGGCTTTTGGGTCAATGGCAGTGATTACATGCTAGTTCATTTTGTTTTTATGAATCAAGCTATAGCCCTACTGCTTATTAAAGCTAATGCCCAATTTTAATCTATTTCATTTTTAAAAGATTGTTAATTAGTTGTTGATGATTTTTGGCCTTCTTAAAATATGCAGGCGAACATCCATGAAAATATGTTGGTGCTAGGGAAATTTGATGCGTGTCACTAGTTTTAAGATGACAATTAAATAAAAAACAACACTTCAACGATTCAGTTGGCAATACAATATTATTGATGAGGCACATCAAATTAAGAATGAAAATTCACTTGTTGCAAAAACAATGAGAATCTACAGCACCAATTACAAACTTCTTATAATTGGGACACCTCTTCAAGTGTAATGCATCTCTAATCTTTCCAAGGCTTATGTTATGTTCCTATGACATTTTATGTTGACATATAACTTGACTCTGTGGATGTTAGTACAATAAGAATGAGTCTTGTAGCTAGTACGAGCAACCTTCCTATGTGTTAACTATTATTTAAATGGTCTATTTTCTTGTGCTTGCAGAACAATATCGATGAATTCTGGTCATTATTGAATTTCTTACCCCCAAAATATTTTAGCTCTATTGAGAATTTTGATGAATGGTTCCAGATATCTGGTGAAAATGATCAACAAGAAGTTGTCCAATAGCTTCACAAGGTACATTAGTCAAATTTCTTTTGTTATCTATTCTTTTTTGGCAATTTGCATTCATTAAACATGAGCCTCCTTGGCTAAAATTTATTTTACTTGAAGGTTCTTTAACCGTTTCTGTCATGGAGGTGTAAATTTGATGTTGAGAAGGGTTTACCCCCTAAAAAGGAAACAATATTAAAAGTAGGGATGCCAGAATTGCAAAAATAGATTTATTGAGCCCTTCTTCAAAAGGACTTGGAGATTGTCAATGTTGGAGGAGAGTGTACGCACCTACTAAATATAGCTATGCAACTAAGAAAATGTTATAACCATCCATATCTTTTTAAACGTACTGAGATAGGACCACCTTATACCATTGGTGTCTCCCTTGTAAAGGCAAGACATGCAAGCTGGTAGGAGAGAGACCCATAAACTGAACTCCTACTTAAGTATAATAATTCAAACCTAGAAAGAGCATCCTTAGTGGTATTGATGATCACGACTTTAGCTTTATCTAGGTTGGTCATAGGTTGGTGAAGATTATGAAACTCAAAAAGTGCATCAAATTGTCTCTGCAAACTATTAACAGAATTAGATAGGAGGAATACATTATCCACAAAGAGTAAATAACAATCACAAAATGATAAAGAAGCCAACCATCATCTATAGGGGTACCTTGTCTAAGAAAATTCTCATAATCATCAATATAGATACCAAAGAGTGTTGGTGGGAGAGGGAAACCCTACTTAAATTCAATTTAGTCTAGACAAACTCAAAGAGGTAACAATTATCAAGGAAACACCAAATAACTTCCTTTTACAACTGAATGTTGGTGGTAATAAGAGTATCAGAAAAACCTACATTTCATAGTTGTTGGGACAAAATATATCATGGGATTAAGTAAATGGCTTTCTTCAATTTCATAAAGCAATGTGAGACTTTATAGGATCAATGTGACTTCTCAATGAATGCAAACTTGACAATGTAAGATATTGGCTATACTGGATAGATTTGATTATTTGTACACAATTACCAAAAGATATGTTGAAATGCATTGAACAAAATACCTAATTCCTCAAGAAAGAGATATGTTTCTCCTCCAAGAAGAGGATCCCAACTCTTGGGCAATTGTGTGATTGTCTTCCAATGGTATTTCTTTGATCATGTTCAAATTAGGGCCATCACCTTTAAGGTCAGTTGGATTAAGATCTATTAGCCTTTATTGCTATCTATGTAAAATTGGTATAGACCGTATCCATTTTATAGTGTCTTACAGTAGCTTGAATAAATTAGTATCACTAATTCTTGTGTCCATCCACTGACACCTTCGGTAGTATGGCGATTATGGTATTAATCTATATTTCATTTTCTTTATTTCTCCTTATTGAGGCTTAGCTTCCTTTCTGCTATACATTTCTTCTCACCATTCAAACTCCCTATCATCCCTTATTGGTTTCGTTTCAAGTTGTGACTGCACTGACTCCTTATGCCTATCTGATCCACAACTCTAGTTCTGTATACGTTCTTAGATATATATTGCTG
Organism: Cupressus sempervirens; assembly: GCA_028749045.1. NCBI lineage: Eukaryota > Viridiplantae > Streptophyta > Pinopsida > Cupressales > Cupressaceae > Cupressus > Cupressus sempervirens. Next base: position 377,769,810 of record CM053785.1, read on the forward strand.
GAGGTTGACATGCTATCCTGAGACCCATTGCCTTATGGATGTTTTCCTATCTATGAATATTTATGCCGCAAGTTAGATGCTGAAGGTGATATATAATATCAAATGCTAGATTATGCCACATTGAAGGTGCCTTTCCTATTCAATATCTCATAAGAAGACACTAAGGCAGATGGCAAGATGGTGTAGGGGTACCTCAATAATATCAAACCATGTCATTTATTTGTGTTTTAATATGATATTATCCATAATGTTTGTGGGGTCCATTTGATGAGTCCAAATGATTATGCATCAATGTAACAAGACAATATTGCAAAATTTATAATTTATTCAATGTTGTGCCAAGTTTTCTATCACTTAAAGGAATTTGAACAGTCATAGTGGTTGTACCAACTATGTGTTAGGAATTTTTTTGTGACAAGTTAAAGAGTCATAATTGAAAGTCTTGTAACAGCATGCCCAAAAATGTTAACAAGGGGCCAAAATGTGGAAAAGATAGATACAAAGCAATAGTCAATGGTATTGTCTATTTTGTATAGGTATGTACTTAATTTCAATTTTTTCCTTTTTAAATTTTGTTAGTAGTACTTTTCTAATGCTTGATATGTCTTATTCCATTATGGCTCATTTGTCCATCTTTATTACATGAAGTGATGCCTATACCCAGAATTGTTTCATTATATGGTGACAGGTCTAGGACATGCAATAAACTAGTTCCACCATTACAAGATATGTCACATCTCCATCAAGATATTTGAGTTCTCTTGATATAGTTCTATGCTCTATAGTATGTAACAATTGTATTGTGAATGCACTATTTATTTTGCATATTCACACTCATATGTATTCCATGTGGACAAATATTTGTGAATTCCACCCATAGGCGTAGAATATGCTATGCTAATATAGAAATGTTATTAATCCTTGTCACGATAGGTGGACTGCATGAGTACTATGGGACCTTATTTATGGCCTTTTGGTGACATTTATGATCTAAATATATTAGGATGTTACATATATCAGAAGGAGCTGGAACACATTGAGAAGGTAAGATATTTGTGTTTCATCTCTCTCTAGTATTAGTTTTACAATAGTGAGTAACAAGTGTAGTTTGAAATATTTGGTTGATATGGATTAAAATGTTTTAACTTTGAACATATATAGTAATTTGTTGTAGGTTTTTGTTCCTCTAGTAGAGAAATGCAAGAAATATGGAAGGGCAATTTGCATTGGCACAAACCATGGAAGTCTTTCTAATTGGATCATGAGTTACTATGGTGATTCTCCTAGGGAAATGGTAAGTTCATCTGTTATTTATATTTTTATTAAGTTGGGTATATAGATTGTATGTTTAAGTAAATTTTATTTTACTCTGCTAGAAAATTGTTTTATGTTCATAAGTAATGTTAGTTATATTTTTTCAAACATACTAATGTCCATTGTCTTAAAACAAGAAAAATCAGTATTTGAATTTGCATGCATTTGTCAAAAGCTAGATTTTTGGATCTTTGTCTTCTCAATGAAAGAAAGAAACCCAATAATTATGGTTCAAGCATATCATTTTCTTATTTCAAAGATGAATGTCCCAGGATGGGATTATCCATTGCATTTGGGATTTACTGAAACTGGTGAGGGTGAAGATGGGCAAATAAAATTTGTAATCGGCATTGGAACACTTTTACAAGTTTCTTCTAATGATTCTCTTCCTCATTTTTGTGTCAAGATATCACAATTTTTCTTGTACCTTATCATGATATATGTTGACACTTGTCAATTTTCTATGTAGGATGGTTTGGTGATACAATTCCAGTTTCCCAGATGGAAGCTCTAGAAGAGTAGATAGATCCATGTAGAAGACTTACAAATCTTGGAATGCAAGCTGCTAAGCTTGAGAAAGGAGTGGTAAACTTGCAACTAGATTCTTTGTACATGATGTTTTTTAGAATGATCATTTTACTTTTAAATTTAGTATTGATATTTTAGAAGCTATTCTTTTGATAGGCCCCTTTTGAGGAGAAGCACCGCCGCTATTTTGATTTCCAAAGGAGAATCAATCAACTTCCCATTCAAAAGGAGGTGTGTTACACTTTATTCTTGCAGGCTTGCTTTCTGTAGAATCTTTATACTTCCCTTTTCCCATTTGTTTGATATTATTCATTTCAAATTATATTAGTGTTTATTTTTCCACAGTGAAAGTCTTGTTTAATTATTTGTTTATTTTTCCATAGTGGAAGTCTTGTTTAATTATTTCTTTTTTTTACTTCTACTTAGTCAATGTCTCGACTAAAGGAATTCAATTTTGTGCTGCTTGAACTTCTTAATTAATTCATTAAATTTTATCATTCTTATTTGTAGTCATTTAAAATCTTGACACTTGATCTGGGAGGCGCATATTGTAAAAGTGAGCTGGTCTTGATGTTAATACGTTTTAAAGAAAATTACATTTTGTTTCTGTATCTCTTTCTACAAATGGTTTTCATGCATATCATTAATAGAATTCCTTTCACATGTATAGGGTGATTAGGTAGATTACAGGGGTGTTCTGTATCAGGATGAGTCAGTTTTAATGTTTGTCACTCTTGATTAGTTGAAGGTGTATTTTGGATATAATTTTTTGTTCTATTCAATGATAGTTGCTATAATGTCTTTGTGGCCCCAAATAGTTGTTGAGATGTAAGATTTTATTTGATTATTCTTAAATTCCTTGTACGTGAAATGTGAATTTCTTAACTTTGACTCTTTGTTATATAACCTTTTTGGGTGCTATATTGAGAATGAAATAACAAATAATAATTTTTTTATGTATTCTTTAAAGGGTGCTAGCTCAATGGAAGAGCACTTGCTTTACAAGTAGGAGGATGGTGGTTCGATTGCATCGTGCCCTATTATGATCAAGTACACTACCAAATATGTGACTAAATATACTATTGAATATGCTACTAAATTTGTGACCAAATACACTATTAAATATGCTACTAAATACACTATCAAATATGTGCCAAATATGTGACTAAATATGCTATTGAATATGCTACTAAATATGTGACCAAATATACTATTAAATATGCTATTAAATACACTACCAAATATGTGAGTAAATATACTAAATATGTGATTAAATATGCTACTAAATATACCACTATATATGTGACTAAATCCACTATCAAATATACGACTAAATATGTGATTAAATCGAAGATCAAAATTAGTAATCAAATAAGTGACTAAAATCATTTAGTAGTATATTTAGTAGCATTATAAATGACTGGATATTAACTACTATTAGTCACGTGACTGATTTTAGTCACATATATACAAATTTTAGTAGTTTTTTTAGTCACATATTGCTATTTTTGTACTAGTGTACGGACTCAAGTCTTTATCAACTCCAAGATCACAATAAGAGAGACATGTGTGTGTGTGTGTGTGTGTGTGTGTGTGTGTGTGTGTGTGTGAGTGAGAGAGAGAGAGAGAGAGAGAGAGAGAGAGAGAGAGAGAGAGAGAGAGAGAGAGAGAGAGAGATATTATCTCACCCAATGAGAACTTATGTCTCCTTGTGAACCACACAAGGAAACAATGCAACTAGAAAGATGGAATTGAACTGCTGCCTAGTAAATGTGGCTACTCATTGGTCAACCCATAAAAGATTCACCCTTAGGAATATTCTATTCCATAAGAATAAAACCAAAAGTAAAAGAGATCTAGCCATTCAACCTTAAGGGATCAAATATTTTGAAATTGGAGGGATCAAGAGATCCTATGAAAATAAAAATCCATGCTTACATGATTAGTCACTAATCCATAAAGGGAGAGAAGTAACTTGATATATATATATATATATATATATATATATATATATATATATATAGTAAAATTGTGTGTGTGCAATAAGTGAGCAGAGCATATGCCCCCACGTTAAAGTCATGGCTAACACTTTATCAGGAGCAATGGCTTGAAGGAAAACACAAACAACTCCACTGATTACATTTCCACTATGGGATGCCCCCAAATGAAGAAAAATCAAGGCAAATACCACAAAAACATATATAGGACACAAAAGGGATCTACCTTCCATGGGCTCAGTATGATCAGAAGTTTATATATATATATATATATATATATATATATATATATATATATATATATATATATATATATATATATATATATATATATATATATATATATATATATATATATATATATATATATATATATATATGATATTATTGTAAATAAATTGACATCATTCCCCAAAGAAAGTAGAATTGCAATCACAATGGAGGAAAGAACACATATGAGTTACAAAGAAGAATCTTTTTGGACCATGAAATGGAGACCAAAAAGAATGTGTGCTACCAAGTTGCAGATCCAAGCAAATTTCACAATGAAAATTTTATGAACAAAAGAACAGGTATAACATAACATGAATCAACATACAAAATAAAAATAGAGACAAATAGAGGAGTAGCACAATAGTTTTTATTCCTTTATCACCTTGCACCAACGAAGAAACAAGGTTCATAGAAAAGAATCTAATAAACATTTAGCAAACATATTACGGGAGAAGTAAAATACGATAAAAAAACACACAAAAGGCTACCATGAAGGACCAACCAATCAAGCACTCTGCCTACTCTCCCCATCTCATTCTATATCATTTAGGGAAGGTGGGTAACTCACAAGATGGACTATATCCAACACAATAGGGATGATAGCTAGTTCCAAACAAGGATCCTTGTGAGAATCATCATGTTTGGTACTAGGTGTAATTATCAATTATGATGAAAGCAGATTAGATAAATCAATGTCAATGTCAATGTCAACAGTCTCATATTCATCATGAAGAGTATCTTCTTCATCCAAATTAATCAAAATAGGATCTAAGATATGGACATATCATCATAATCTTGCATCTTAACCTCATTGTTAGCATTAAAATTGTCTAACACATCATGCATAGATTGATCAAAAGAAGGTAAAGAATTGTGAATAATAGAAGTCTGCACCTTAGCTTGAGTATGATGCTTCTTACGATGTTCATTAGCAAACCAATTATATTTTTTCTTGTTTGAAACATGTTAAGAACTAGGAGGAACAAGTACCAAACCTTCACATATTTTTTAGGAAGATTAATAGGATTCTCAAGAAATTGACAAGCAACACTAGGAGCTTGATGAACAAAACTAGAAGCCATAGATAAAGGAGGTATGAAAGGTGTAGGAAAAAGACCATGATTAAGATCCATCAGAGGCATGCTTAACTCAAGAATCCTATGATGCTTATAGGTTTGATATGAATGAAAAATATTCTTAGGTCGAGAAGGACATGAATTAGGTATTGAAGGCCAAAAGAAGTCAAGTGTAGCACAATCCCCAGGCCTAGAAGGTTGATATAAGCTACGGTTAATCATCTTCACTTCTTCATCATGAAAAAATTTAAGACTCTTATGAATAGGAGAAGCAAAAACATGTATGGAATTCAACCAAGGAAAACCAAGCTTAACTTGAAATTGATCAGAAGTAGGAACAACAACAAAGGTAATGTTCACAATTTTACTACAAAGTTCAACCAAAAAATCAATAGAATCAAATGATGGATAAAGAATACCATTACAAGATTGAAGCCACATATACGATGTATCATAAGATTTACGTTGCAAGTGTTTCATAAAAAGATTTTCTTTAGTAATAATATTGGCTAAGGATGTAGGATCAACTAGACATTAAATGTAAAGATGACCATCAAGAGCTTTAATAATCTTAGAATTATCAAAAGTAATCAATAGTTCCTGAGGTCTTTTATTCTTATATTTTTTTTGAGTTTTGGGTTTAGTTTTGAACTTAAGCCAAGGTTTCCATGTATGAGGAGGTTGAGTTGGAGGTTGAAGTGGAGATACAAATTGTGACAAATCAACATGCTCCGCATGGTTGACAACATGATTAAGATCATCACTTTGAATCATAAACAATATTCATAGAAGATGGTTGAGAAATGACATTAGTATCATGTGTAGGTAAAGAATTTGTATAGATTTTAAGATTTTGATTAGGAGGAGAGAAAAACTTGTTCCCACTACCATAAAAAATATCCATGGATAAGGCATTAGAATCAATCAAGTCTTGAACCTTATATTTTAAAGAATAACAATTCTTAGTATCATGACCATTTTGATGATGGTATTGACAAAAAGCTTTAGGATCAAAAGATTTAGACACAATCGTAGTAGGTAAAAAGGTCAAATAGGAGGTAAAGTAATCATATTAGTAGTTAACAACCTATTCATAATAGAATGTAAATATTCATAGAGGAGTAAATGTGCAATTCAAACAAAAAGCAATGGATGTAGAAGTAGCAATGTGAGATGCAACAACAACTTGATCAAAAATTGTATTTTCTTGTTTGTTTATCTTGACATGGTTGTTAGGCTTTTGAAATATGTTTAGATTAGGAGAAACATGGCTCTTATCAACTAGAACATGATCCATTGGAGTGTGGCTCTTAAATTGACTCATTTGTAATTGAAAATGGTGAAGTGCTGCACAAAGTTGTTGAAAAGAGGTAAATTCAGTAAGAAGAATCTTATCTCTAATATCCTTTTTCAAATTTGAAATAAAAATACATTGAATATTAATTAAAGAACATGATAAGAAATATGATCATGTAAATTCTTAAATCTACCAATGAATTCAATCAATTTTTCCTTAATGTTTTGTTTACAATTCATTAAATCGGATAAAGACTCTTGCAGACCAATGTTGTTTTGAAATTGTTGAATAAAGGAACTGGCAAGTTTTGGAAAAGAGTCAATAGAATAAGGAGGAATGGAAAAAATCCATTACAAGGCTTTATCACAAAAATTTCTAGCAAAAAATTTAGCTAAAATCCCATGGTCATGAGCATAGTCACTACAAAGGATTTGAAATGTTTTAACATGAGTAACAAGGTCTCCTTTTCCATTGAAATTCTCAAGACAAGGCATATCAACTTGTTGAGGAATAGGAGTACGAATGATTTCTAAGGATGGAGGACTTCCCATGTCACATGTAGGAATGCTAAAATTTTTTTGAGTTAAAGAAGCAAGTTATTGTTGTAAAGATGACATATTTGAGCCAAATTGATAATTGTTGAATCATTAGAAGAAATAGTAGGCACAAAAATGTGAAAAATACTAGGTAAAGTGTAAGAAATGATAGGAATGGAAGAGAGAACTAGAGGAACACTTGGAACCATAGTTGGAAGAGGATTGAAATAAGTAAAAGGAAAATTATGGTAAGAAGGTTATGTTGAAGGGAGGGATAAAGGAGGAACACTCATAAAAAGAGAAGGAACCATTGCAGTCACTAAAGGAGGGGTATAAGTAGGAATATTAGTTAAAGGAATTAAAGAAGGTTCAACACTAGAAACCAGAGGAATAATTCCTAAATCTTGAACTTCTTGAACTAAAGGTTTAACATTTGAATGCATGAGGTGAGTGATACCATTAAGGAGATTAACACCTTGGTCATTATCATGAAGAAGTTTCTTAAGAGCCTCTATAGCTTCAATAGAATCTTGATTATGGTTCTCTTCAATAAGAAAATTGCCCATTTTATCAAGTTCAATAGAAAGTTTTTGGACTTCTATAGGAGAACATCTTAAAGCGTCATCCTCATCATGATATGAGTGAGAAGATTTTTGCTCCATAATAGGGTTGGAATCATGAATAATAAAATTGTCATCCATGATACTTAGGAAAGGAGAGGAAGACTCAGGATCAAAGGCACCCATAAGTCTATAACTTCTTCTAATTGAAATATTATAAATAACACTAAGGTAGTGAAGCTCATATACCAATGCAATGTGAATGAACTAAGCTAGGAAAACACAAAGCATGAAGAAATGAATATTTTTGTATTTTTACTTTATAAGAGATGCAAACACATTAAATAAATCTAATACATGAAAGATGTAACACCATAAAAGAAAGATTTGTCTATCATGGGTTCACCAAAATGTAAGATGTAGGTGAACACACAAGATAATATGAAGGGAGATCTAACACCAAAAATGCAATAGGGCATCTAATTCCACAAAAGAGAGAGGGTAAGCTTGTCGAGTTTACCAAAATGTAAGATGTATGATGAGTACCCACTAAAGTATATGATGAACAACAAGTGTGTATCAAACTGTAGAGGGATGAAAGAAATATAAGATCTACCTCTAAATCCAAATTCCCAAAGGACTGATCCAAATTGATCAACCAAAAAGGTTAATTGCATAAAAGAATCAATCTATGGAGAATATGAATAGAGAAGAAAACCTTATATGTTGTTATAGAAAGTATGTATTTTGAAAACCAATAATAACCTTAAAGTAGGGTAAATCTAGAAAATGTTGTTTTCTAATGTGTATATATAGGTTTGGGAAATTCTACAATTGGATCTAGACTAGAAATGTAGAAATAGAGAAAACCCAAAAATATTTTATCTTTCTAAATAAAGTCGACCTTGACCCAAAGCTGGGGTAAGATCTTATTTCTTTATTTACAACCTTGACTTGCATTGCTCCTAGGGAAATTTTGTTCATGGATGTTGAAATTTTTTCGAAAAGGGTACTCAAATCTACACTGATATTTGTTGTCCCATACCTACTCCTATGAGAATAAGGGTTTTGTTTGTTTGATGGGGGGTTTTCCTTGATCAAACCCCGATTTAGAATTAACCTTGAATTTGAAATTGTAATATAATTAAAAAAAGTAAATGAAACTATTCACCTTGCTTATGCTATAATCCTTGTAGAGGATTTAAATGCTTGGATCCATAAGTATGGATGTTCCAAATGAATGTAGATTTGAATGTAGGATGTCTCAAATCAATTGAATTAGATCTTGAACAAAAATCTCGAATGGATCTTTGAATAGGAAGAAGCTTGAATGAATACGAATGTAGAATCTTCAACAAGAGGGCTCCAAAGAGATTAAATCCTTCAATAGCTATCAATGGATCTCCTTGATGAATTGAATGCTTGAATGCTCGAATACAGATGCTTGATCATACAAATTTATCTTCAGATCATCTCCTCATAGAAGGTAGATAAGAGATAGATGTCCAAAATGAGTGAAGAAGGTTTCCTTATATATTAGTCTAGGGTACAAACTTCTAGAGAGGTTGACATAGGAGAATTAAATTCCAATTAAGCCTTAATCCCTAGAAATGGCCCTAGATTAAATGCAGTTAAGGGTTTACCATTCCAAAACCCAAAACAACCAACCTAGAAGTGGGAAAACAAGTTTTCTGAAGCCAAATATCCTAAAACCTCTAAAATCTAAAATTTTGACCTACAGCTAAGGTCAAGGTTAACCTTGACCTAGGTTAGGGTCAAGGTTAAGGTCGACCTTGACACAAAAGGTCACATTTGACCTAGAAAGTCAAAGATCTTAGACCTTTAGGAATGGCTGCTAGAAAAGAGCTGGAAACAAGGAAGAGAGAAGCATGACATGGGGAAAAAGCTAGATCCAATCAAATACCCACTCAAGGTGCTTGACATGACCCCAGACCACCTACTCAAAGGGATAAACCATTCCTAAATGAAAATGCTTCCATTTTCTAATGATATAGGACCATTCTATTAAGAGATTTACCCCATAGCACTTGTTAGAATGTATTAGTACCTAATCCTTTGGTTTGCACTTAATATACTGATTACAAATCTTCTATTTCCTATTTCTAATATGATATATCTATATTCTACCTTTCATTGCTCTTCTCGATCACTCTGTCTAATTTTCCTTCAAAAATTTCTTATAGCTTCCAAACTTAGCTTCTCTTGCACATACATACACACATATTAAAAATAGGGTTTGGATCCTCCTTTTATAACTAACTAGAGAAGGTTCTAGATCAAGATTAGTGATCTAGATCTCTCTCTTTTTCCACTTACACTTTCCATTTTTCTAATTGGTTGATTACCTTTCATAGGGATTGATGTTCCTTATAAAAATGCATAATCATCTCCTTAAATGACTCTACAATCATTAAATCATGCATCCATGTTGGCTAGAAATGGTTTATCTTAGTGTTTGTGCCATTCCAAATAAATATACCAAAACTAGTTTTCTTGGCACAAGAATACTCCAATATTTAGTCGTAACTAATCTTCATGATGTCCCTTGTCCTCTATCTTCTCGACACAAACTGTATGGCTCAGATTGAACTAACTCTAGATAGGTTGACTTATATTGTCTTTTGTCTCACTTGACATGTATAGGAGTACTCGACAACCATAGACTTACTCGGAAAATTTTTTTTCTTAGCTTTAATTAAAATATGAACAAGTCCAATGTACATAGCTCGACCTTTCTAGGATGGTTCAATCTTAGTGATAACCGACCAACTCTGCCTTATGAATGACAAGTGCTTGGAACTAATAGACAACACACCTTAGGTATGAACATTTAACAATCTTTTCTTTTTAGTTTTCTTCTTCTACATTTCTTTTAGTTTTATGATGAATGTATATATGAATTTAGGAATAGTTAAATTTAGCCATTTCACATTAAGAATGTTTAATTTATTTGTTTGAGCTTTAAATTTCCTTTCATATTAATTAAATCTCTAGCAAAAATAAATATATGTGTGTAATCATCTTATATAGATTTGCACCTTTTTCTACTATTGGTGTACCCCTTGCTCCTTTAGGTGCAAGTGCTAGTATCTATACATTCTTAAGAGTGAAGCAAGATAAATTTCTTATTATATTAGAAAATAGTTCAATTTTTTAATTTATAGTCTTAGAAAGTTAACATTCATTTTGTGTTCTTTTTAAAACATTTTAGTTTTCCTTAGTATGTTTCTTATATTTGGACCTCATAGTACATACATTATTTTATAACAAGGTCCTCTTTCTTCCTTCAATCTTCCCCAAAATTCTAAGTTGGCTCTACTTTTAATCCACATTTTCCCATTTATCCATACATTCATCTAATCCACGTTCCCCTTTCACGCCATTTTATCATATACACTTGATTTTCTTGCTTATTATTTTGTTTATCCTCAAAATTTAAATGTTTCTTGGATCCCACACAATTTACCTTTTGGATATAGGTCATAAGTGAGGTGATTTAGATTGGTATGGGTCACACTTGAGGAAATCTATACCCCAAGGTTTAAAAAAAGGTAAATTATATGACCCGATGTGAGACATTTCTCTTTTCTCATACAACTAAGTTGACTTTTACAAAAAATGATCCCAAAATCACTATAAAAGGATACCTTCTCCCTTCAATTTTACATCCCTTAATTGTAAGTTGTCCATTCTCAAGAAATATACTCTTAATCAAGCAAGAATTCATTGAAGGCACTTATCCATCAAGAAAGCCTTTCCTGCATATCTATCTTTTTTCTTTAGGGAGAAGGTCTATAGAAGAAGTCTATTCTACTTCCTTTTTATTAAAAAATTCATACATGATTTGGGAAATGTTGATCTATTGCATAAGTGAAGACATCCTACATTCTATATTCCTATATTCAACAAACAATTTAAGCAAGTATACATATTTGCAGTTGTAAGTTGTCTGTATCCATCCATAAGGGTTCAAAAAATAAGGAAATTCTTATATTTTATTTGTTTTACATACTTTACTTATCTAATTCAAGGTTAATTCCTCAATAGAGGCATGACCAAGGCAAGCCTCTTTCCCCCAACAATTTCCAAGATTTTTTATGTGTACGTGTAGATTCAGATTCAAAAATCCAAATATGGTGTAATTTAGTCCCAAAATGTCCATATTTAGCTCTCCATGGTATAGGTCACCTCCAATTTAGCCTATTCTGGTATAGGTCACCCATGTTTGACCTATTCCTAAAGATTCCAAATATAAATAGCAGAAAGGTATAACTATGAAGTTCCCAAATCCTAGTCTACTTTAATTTTAGTATAGTCTAACAAGGTTTCTACATATCTAAAGCAACTTCCTCTACTAACCTTTAAGGTGAGTACATACCTTTTCTCCCTCTTTCATAGCACTTACTTTGATGCACTAGACCTACTCTCTAGTTTTTTATCATTTCATGAGTGTTTACTTTATTTTTATTGCATAGACACACACACACATAGAGATGCCTTTCCATACATCATTTCCACTTTCAATGGGAAAAAGTATTCTAGGGTTAACATCCTTGAAGGACCTAGATCTTACATTGCCACCCTATCATCCATTTAAGTGGTGCTACTATATTTAATTCCTTAAAGGGGCACACATTTTAGGATCCCTCTCCCAATGTATGGTGAAGGAGGAGTCTATCATTGATAACCATTCCACTACACTCGCGCGCGCGCACGCACACACACACACAAGCACCCAAATTTTTATATGTAAATGTAAATAATACATGGTACATTTTATTTTTATGTCATAAATCTATCATAATTTGAAAATCAACTTCAAAGTTGAAAAATGTGGTTTAAGTTATGAGAACAAGTTCTATTAATTTACTAAAGTTCTATTTTTATGGCTACCTTGAGAGGAAACAATCTACTTATTTTTTTATATGCCCATACCTTTGTTGTCCAAAAAATCTTGTGAGAAAATAAAAAATGATTGAATTTAATTTTGAAAATAACTTAGTTTTCTATCTTGATATCACACTTAAAATTCAATTTTTTAATTTTCAAAGGCTTATAACAATAAAATTTATGAAGAAATGAAGCATAAGAAAATCCTATGCTCCCTTCTTTATGCTTCACTCTTTACAAAAGCAATTAGAATTCAAATTGGGAGGATCATTATGTTGATTTCTAGAACCAATAAATAAATAATGATCCAATTGATGAGCCTTCTCAAATTATCAAATTATAATTTGATCTTTGCTGGATTAAAAAATAAGCGGGTGTATAACAAAATAAGTGGGTAGTTGTTTCTTTAGTGGACATCCCAATTTGAAAGAGAAATGTCATAGTTGTGAATGGACTCACAATTTTATTAGAATATTTATTCTTTATTACATCCAAAGGTAAAGTCTAGTCTTAGGGAGAATTTGATGATGATATAAAGAACAGTGAATCAAAAAATAGATGAGAATCATACTAAAATAAAATTGGAAGTGAGGCAATCAATCTTTATTAAATCGTAGTTATAGGTGAAAATGCTAGTAAAATAACTGAAGTAGGATAATGATATTTTACCTAGGCTTTAGATCAATTCTCATGTTTTATAAAATAATAGTAGTGTATCATACAAGTTTGATTAATTTTGGAACATAGGGGAACACTTGAGGTACACACTAAGAAGTTGCAGACATAGGAAAAATTGCATGGTATTTGATTAGGTGGAAGAATTTAACCAATGAAGTATAACATGGAAGGATGAAGAATTCCTCCATAAGCATACTAGATTCATTAGGATAACATTGAATTTAGAGGGAGACACATTTATTTCCCTTAACCTTTAACATACATTAGGATAAATGTGCTCAAATTTTCCTTGTGACATAAGTCAGGTATATATTGGAGGTATTGATTTGTACAATTTCAACTATACAAAATTATATTCTCATTAAAGAAATTTGGAAGCCAATCCAAAAGTTTCTTAATATTCTCAAGGATTAACAATTAATTACATTATATTCTTAAGTATTTCTTAACATATTCTCTCTCTTGCAAGTAATTTCATTGTAAGGGAAGAAAAAATGCATAACATTTGACAAATTTATGGTTAAGAAATGAATATATGACTTCATCTCTCCTTTCCATATACATTTTTTTAAATTCTTACCTATATTTATTTTGATAAGTAATTAATTTGATTGGGACTATGAACTATTATAACCAAAATGGTGGACTCTATCCCATGCCAATTTATCTTTAGCTAAAACATCAACACCTCCTAAATATGTACCTTCATGTTGGCTATACTCTTGGAACCTTCTTCATCTTTCTCCCTTCTAGTTCTCCTCCTCTCTTCCTAATCTCCTTATCTTCTAAACCTCATTTTTATTCCTCCTCCTTTACTTCCATTATCTTGTCCTTATAACTACGGTCACAATCTTCTGACCATCTTCTCCCTTGTCACCTTTTATTTTGTATATCTGTCTTGATATTGAAAACACATTATCACTTCTTTGGTGTAATTCATCACCTCCACTACTTTTGAAAATGAGCTCAAGTTAGTTGTCATAGCCCCATTTTAATATTATATTTTATAATGTTAAATTAATAATTAACCATAATGATGTTAAATAATATTTACAATTATTAATAATATAAATTAATAATAATGATAAGTTAATAAATAATCATTGTTCGAATAAACATAATAATAAATAATGTATTATCATCATATATATCACTAGTATAATCAATACTAAGAATAATAATATAATATAAGTATTTTATTATATTTGTATTTATTATGAGTAATTTATATTGTATTTTAACTAAACTATAAATATATATTAGATTAAATAAATGACCAAAAGTGACTAAATGAATAGTCATGAAACTTCGTCCACTCACATATACTAGAGGGAAACAATATTTCCAAGAAGGCATTAGATAATTTTTGTTCTTCATTTGGAATGATCAAAATTGGATCATCACAATTGGTATAGAGCATGATCCTACTAGCCTGAAAAGAAAAATTCAAGGTAAGAAATTAAGATTCAAAATAGATAGTCAAATCCCCATTGACATAGTAGAGACTGATAGTACTGAATAAATAAATAAATAAATAAATAAATAAATAAATAAATAAATAAATAAATAAATAAATAAATAATACAACGAATAGGAAAGGATAGAAATAGTGATTTGGAGGAGAATAGAAAGAACCTGGGAAGGAACAATAGACAATGAGAATAATATATCCCAATATATACAAGGGGCTTATAACTATTGAAGAACTAATAACCAAATACACATATGAAGAAAATGGGGAGTAATGCAACATTTGAAGTGACATAGACATACAAGTGCAAAATTAACTACATCTTGATAGCTTATACTCAGAAAAAATATCAGTGCATATATGGAGAGAAGATGTTAGCTATAGCATTTATCCTTAGAATAAGCACCATTTGGAGATGCATTAAAGAATTTGAGAGATAAAAAAATTATGTATAGGTGATGAAAATACCATATTGTTGATCCCAATATCTACATATGAGAACATACACAAGTGAGTATGAATCAAACAGTTAGGACTAACTTCCCAATGAGTTATTGATTAGGATGCCCACGCCATCAGTTGAAAGAGATATGAATTACAGCCGACGCACTAACTTACCACACTACTAATATACATGACCATATCAATGGTCTATAAAATATTTTTCCATTGATGACCCCTATGGATTTAAGAAAAGGTATGTTAAAGGACAACACATAAGGTATGTCTTATTTTCATTTCTTATTTCATTTACATGTAAAAATGTATATTATGAATTGAAAATATATGTAATGATTTACTCTTTTGTTGGAAGGTCTAGGAACCCAATATGGGCCCACACATGCACTTCTTTATGTTAGAGCCAAGGACTGAGGGGCATCCATGCCATCAAAATCACCTAGAGCACGATCCTTGCCTCATCCCTTATGATGTTGGGCCTTTGCACTCAACAAGACTTGATCCTTGGTGAGCTCTTTAACTTCACCAGTAGACCAAAGGCCTTTTGATATTCTTTGTTATTTCAAAGATTATGTATGCTAAAAACAAATAGTTAATACTTAAATGTATTATGCTCATGTTTTATAGAGACTAGTATTGTCTTTTAAAGGGGAAGGACTAATCTCAAATATTATAATAATTTATAATATTGTTATGAAACGTAATTATAAGAATAGAAATGAGTTAAGATGATAAGATTATAATTTAATTCCTAAGGACTCTAATTTAATAACTAATACTATTAGTAATAATCTTATCATGCTTATCCACTAAAGTTGCTCCATCATGCTTGTATTGCACTTATTGAATATGACCACCTAAATCTTAAAAATAAATAAGCTAGCACTTGCATTTGAAGGAGCAAGGGGTACATTGATAGTGACAAAAGGTACAAGTTTATATAAGATGGTTGCTTGCACATTTTTTTATTAGATATTTAATATAATACAAAAGGAAACTTTAAAACCTAAAAACATAAATTAAACATTGTTAATTTGAAATAGTTTCATTTAGTTGTTCTTAAATTCATATACGTCTATTACAAAATTTTAAAAAATCTAGCATAGTTAAATTGGTATATGTTTTGCCCACAAAGTAAGCTATGTTGGAGGAAAAATAGTAGATGATTTTAGACACTTTTTTGTTTGCAAGTTCAATATACTATATATTGTACAAGGTAATGGGTAGATTATTTTTGGAATGAGAAGAAATAGATTTCACAAAACTATTATTTGCATCACCACCAGGGACATATTCTCACCATACCTATAACAAAACAACTTAATTCAATAGAGAAATAGGAAATTGAAATGCTTAAATGTAGTCAATTAAAAAGTGATGAAGAAAACACACATAGAGTCATATATAATGAGGGAATAATGAGATTTTATACCTTTTTGCACTATAATGAGAGTTTTTGCAATCAAGAATCTTTGTAATGCCTACCCCTAATTTACTTTTCATGTCTTATTGCTGAATTCTTATAGGCCAACTTTATGGTTATGTTTTATGATTAACGGTACATGGTTACCTGAATTGTTTGGATGTCATTTCATACTTAGTTATATATTTGATGAACTACTTGATACTCAATTATTTCATGTGTTCATGATTGTTATTTCGATTATGATACATGTATGTTCATATAGTGATTTTCAGTTATCTCATAATGATAGTTAGATGGATAATTTATATGCAATTTCTATGGTTACTTACCCCATGCTTTCATGTGCATGGTGTACTTGTATGTTTTACTTTATGTTTGACGTTTCTAATGTGTTTGAGGGAGAGAATCGTAGTCACCTCCTAGCTAGGATCTACACGATGCACCACTCCCCACCATTTCCTGTCTAGTTTAGATTTCTATGTATATGTACATGCTCAAATTTTATCCAGATTGCAGGTACTAGGCATCGAATTCCCTGAATTGCCAGGATGAGCGTGCCCTATCACAATATCTCAATGGTAAAGAGGGGAGATAATTCTTTAGTTCAAATCCTAAACCTAAGCCAATTGTCATAGAAAGTTAGGACAAGTATCTTAATTATTTAACCTTCCGAATTCATCAAGTGACATGAATTCAAGATTTTCACCCTTGAGCTTGATTTGGTACTTTATCTTTTAAATGAGTTTTCCTATTTTAGTTTGTGTGTCAACTATGTTTTTTAGTTAAAATAAAATAAAATAAAAAGATTATTAAATGATTTAATTTAACAAAAATTTTATAAAGAAAAAATAAATTTTAATTATATTTAATTAATTGAAAAATTAATTAAATAGACTAATTAAACTTAAAGGATTTAATTAAAGTTCTAATTTTGGCATAATAATATTTATTTAATTCAATAATAATTTATTTAAGAGTTTCATTTTTAAAATAAACTCTAAATATTAATTATTAGTTAAATTAATAAATATACCATTAAGGACGTATTATGATTTAATAAAAGAGAAAGAGAATAAATTTATTAAAGTTATTTTAATTAAAATAAAAAAGCTTGCACATGAAATTAAAATAAAATAAAATAATAAAGAAAAGGGGTTGCTGTTTGCAAAACTGAAACACTAAAGGAGAGAGCTCTTTATTAAGAAAGTAGAGCTCATTTCTCCATAGATAGGTTTGGAGGAGGAAATTTAGAAGAAAGAAATTGTGAGCTCCGAGCATTCTTCTGGTTATTATCAAATTGAGATAGGATCTTGTTCAGATTTGCATAGTAATTTCCCTTCAAAATTTCTCTATCTTCTCCATGTTTGTTATGGACTTGCTTCAGAATTAATTCGGGTTGAAACTCTTGTTTGAGAAAAGTTATTTTTCATTACTGATTTGTCTATGAGAGAAATCAATGAAAAATTCTTATTGGAAATTAGATTGTTTTAGAAAATTAAAATCGAGATGGGGGTTTGGAAAAGAAAATCATGATTTTATTTAACGAATTCGATTGGTTGTAATTATTTTTCCTTCTAGATCTATATTGAAATAAACTTAAAAATAAAATTATTTATATATTTTAATACCACAGTAATATATAATTACTATGGTAATACAATATTGAAAAGGAAATATTTTAATGGGCATTTTTTTGGGAAATGAAATGATTTGGGCATTTTTTATAAAAGAAATGATAAAAAAAAAAAGTATCTCTATGATGAGTTTTGATCAGTTGTATGTTAGTGCTTTCCAGTTGCTTGTATAGAATTGAGGTGAATGGTGTGATTATCTTGGTGTAACCTTTGAGTTTTGATCAATTACCTTTTGATGCTTTCCAGTTGCTTGTATAGGAATGAGGTGATTATTGTAATTTTCTTGCTGTAACCTTTGAGTTTCGATTGGTTATCTTTTGGTGCTTTTCAGTTGCTTGTATATGATTGAGGTGAATATTGTGATTTATCTTTAGGTGCTTTCTAGTTGATTGTATAGGACTAAGGTGAAAATTTTGATTTTATGAGTTGTACTTTTCATGAGCTTAGGGTAGATTATTTATGTGCATGTTGAAAAGTGGCTTGCAATGGAGGTCGGAGCCCTAAAAAAGCTACCTCGATAACCCATTGTAAGTTGTTTTAATAAATGATAATATTTCATTAAATGGGTTTAAAATGAATTAATAAGAGTTAGTGTTTTTCCTTGCGAATGCCTTGAGTGCTAGTACATGATAAGATGGGAGTAGAGAGGATGCTTGGTTGTGACCTTGCCTTGTTAGTATGCCTTGTCTGTACTAAATGATACTAATCTCTCACAAAGACACTAGGGGCTTGGAGTCTAAAGAGGCTACCGAGGTAACCTTAGAGTTGGCTCATGTGATGACACTTGCCCACTTACATAGTAGATTTCCTACGTGTCTTTTTTTCCTCTAGATTTAGATGTTACTTGTGTCTTGGTACCCTTTGAGATAGACTGCTATCAAAATTTCCTTGATCTAGATGATGGTTATGATTGTTGGATTGTTATCCATATGGGACTTGAGATTATCTCCTCAGTATGGTGGAAGTGGGCCATTTAGGTTCCATGAGGTCAGGTGGTAGTGTTTCATATATCCAATAGTTGGATGTTGTTGTTGGATGTACTTGTGTAGTTGTTCCTTTCATTCTAACCTTGTGTTTATCTTTGGTGGTCATTTTATGATGTATTGTACTTGATTATCTATAGATCTTATGAGATGTTGTAATTATTCATGATGTGTATTATTTGATCTTTTCATACCCTAAGAATTGTACAACAAATGATTATGCATTCTTGTTATGCCATGTGGCATCTTATGCAATTGTATATTATTTTGTTGGATTCATACTTATGATTATTCTATGATGTGGATTATGTTATGTATCCTATTTAGTATTAATAAAACTTATGTATGTGATTCAACGTCATGGAACCCTAAAGAGATTTAATATGTTTATGGATTGTTTGTATGTATGTATGTGAGTTATTGCTTACGCTATATTATCTCTTTTTGTTTTAATCTTTATAAAAAAAATATTATGGCAAACTTAGTGAAACTTTAGGTTAATTAATTTTGGGTTCCCTGGCAGGGTGTTACACTCTTCCTTTTTCTTGATAAATGTATATGGATTATTTTTCATCATTAGATATCAATCAAAGTAGAATGGTAGTTCTATACGAAGGTTGTCTAGTAATTTAACCTTTGATATCAATCGTTGTAAAAGTCAATTCTTTTCATTTTGTGTTACCAATATCAATTATTATTTTTTGAAGTGTCAATCCTTAGAATTTATGTATGGTGAGTGCCATGACATGGATAGTGGTATTTGTATATGATTACCCAAGAATATAGGTTATTTTTTTGGGTCATATTGGATCCAATGTGGGCCATTGCAATTATCAAATCAGAAAACCACATATAGAGGTGGTTTTTGGGGTTTCCAACCAAGTGTGTACACAATATCTACCACTTCTCAATTGGTGTATCTATAAGACTTGTTTGAATCCATAGGTTTGTTATTAACATTGTTCATTCACCTTTACATAGCAAGAGTTTTGCTGGAAGCAAGTTGACATCACTATTAATATTTTGTTGTTGTTGTGTTTTACTACAATACTAAGTGCAACATGAAGATTGAGTAATTTCAACATTATTTTGTTGTGTAGCCCCACTAGATTGTTTGCAGAGTAAAGATGTGTTGATTAATTAAATGCACTTTTTTTAGAAACACATATTGTTTTGTTTCTAAGGGTGTATTGATTTATTTCCAATATTTGCGTTCTTTTAGATTATTGTTTTGTTTTCTAGTAGTTGTTGTTTTAATTGATGTAATCTAATGAAAATAGTAATTTTATTATTTTTCTACATAATTAAGAGTCTTTTTTGATAAGGGATGACTATTTGATGAATTTTTGTAAAAAATGATAGAATTGGATTACATTTGTTGTTTCCTTTGTTGAGGTTCCCAAAAATCATATTTTACATGAGGGCATCTAAGAATTTATAGTTGATATACCCTAATTAAAATGATATTACTTGCTACTTTTAAGTTTACATTTAAGATAGCAAAGCCTTATTTTATCAGGAGTAGATATTTATGAAATTGATTAAAAATAATAATATATGAATATTGTAAAATTTTTTACCATATATCTTTCTTGATTGTGCATCATTATGTGACGTTAGTTTCAATTTGTAAGCTAATATCTTAGAGAGTATGATTTAATTTGTGCATAAAATATACAATACTTTTATTTACACAATATTTAAAATAACATGTCTATTAAAAAAAAAATTATGTATAGAAAATCAGATTTGTAGGTAAACTTTTCAAGAATGATGAACAATTGACATAATCATACTGTATAGATAGAGATGTAATTCCAAAGTCCCAATTATTTTTAGCTTGCAACAAATATCAAATAAAAATGTATAAGATTAATAAAAGAACATCCAAATAGTATGGTGAGGTGTTTACTTCCACAAATACTTATAAAATATTCCAATCTTTAAATACTAAATATAGAGTACAACCATCTAGATTTGGTGGTGAGGGGTTGCATAATGGTAAAAGCAAAAAGTTGTTTTACCCTTGAGGATATCAATGGGTTAAGGATAAATTTTTTACGGTCAAAACTATTAAGACCAGAAGTGTTACGGTCGAACCCATGTGGTGCCAAGTGGTGTCGATGTTGTGCGAAGGTGGCAAAATAGTTATGGCTGAAACTATTTTGGCCATAACACTTTCGGTTGAAACTATTATACTTAATTATTTTGTCTTTTTGTTAATCATATATTTTAGTCATTTGTTATAATAATATTCTAAACATAATATCCATCCATTATCTTATGAAATTAAGAGACAATTTATCCCTGTACTAATAATGGTTGAATGAGTTCAAATTTGTGAGATAGGAGGGGATGGTGTCTTGAGAGCCTTAAGTGATAGGTTCTTATCTTGAAAAAAAGGGAATTTTAATAGTTCTATAGTTTCCCCTATGGTTTATCAAGAATCCCTCTTGGTATGGTTGTTTCATAAATAATAGTACAATACACTTGTCAACATCATTCATAGGAAACAACCTCATAAATAACTTAAAACTAAAGATAAAAATAATAAATTTAAAGGAAAACAAACAAAGGTGTGGCCACAATGGTAAAATCCAATTAAAACAAGGCATGTCCCTGAGCCAAAATGAGACCATAAAAAGAAATTTGGCCAAGTAGCTTGAATAGAAAACTATGGCATGAGCACCAACCTTGGTCCAACCTAATGAAAAATGATAGTTGTTGAAGAGCTCCCTTTTCCTTAGATTTCTCCTATAATAAACCTAATTTTCTCTAAACTTAGAGAATGGGTGAACACTATACTATTTTTTCACAAGCCCTCTAAAAATTCCTCAAACTCACTAACTTAATTTTTTGGCAAAAACATGAAACCCATCTCTTACACCATCGTACCTACTAAGAATAAAACCTTTCCTAAGTGTAAGGATGAGGGGAAAGTCATGGGGAATTACCAATTTCGAATTGTTTAAAGAATGAGTTGTCTAGAGGGTCTCCAAAGTTACCTAGACACTGAAATGGTGAAATTTAGAAACCTAACATGTTATACTATCATATGGATAGCTTATTTTCACTAAAATAATATCTTGGGACCACTTTAGGCCCCTAAAGTCCATATGAAGTTTGAATTCAAAATTCAACATGATGGTGACCTATCCTAACATTCTCCCAAGTGGATTTACTTAAATACTTAATGAGGATTATATTTATGTTAAGTGATATCATACCCAAGAACCCTAAATGACATGCCATCTACACATGGACAATACAAGTGTCAAGTGACACATTGACAATGATATGTCTCTAGTTGGTTATGAAATTACACAAATACAATTTACATTTATGAAATGAAACACACATTACAACAAGGTTTCAAATCTTCCAAAGATTCACCTTGGCTTTACTATGTACACATGAGTTTGAACCTTGTTTGCTCGATTTAATTCCATAGTTCAATTTTTTGCAAATTAAACTCAAGCAATAGTAGTCCAATGAAAATAATATGAAATACATATATATCTGTGTATTAAGAATTAATATTTCATAATTCACATTGACTATCATATTCACTTATCACAATTAACTTTCCTTTCTAATCATTTTCCTATGAAATATTCAAAATATTGAAATATCAAAATTTGCATATCAACATTAATGTCTACTTAACATAACCAAATTAACATTTTGAAAATCATTGTAATCCATTTTCTATCATAGTAATGAAATACTAAATCTATAACTATTAAATCATCAAAGCATATAAAGTAGGTTCTAGCACATAACATAGGTGAAAATTTCCAAAATGTAAACATCATCACTAGTATCTTTTAAATTTGATTAACTATAGTGGAATTTACTAATAGTATCTCATTATTATTATGAGATAACAAATCATACGGTGTATGTCCTTAAAATTAATTATGTCAGGTAATTAGGATGCTTGCATAATCATGTCAACATGGGTCCGAAATCAATCATCAGATACAACCATTACATTATATTAATCAATATAATCTATCCTATTGTAACATCAACATATTGGTTTATCTTCCTAGTATTCACACAATAATTGACTTATTACGTACATGTCATACTTAATCATATCATGTAGAAACTTACCCCATTCTAATAACAAGTTACTCTCACAAGGGTGACTGTTGAATCATCTTAATAGAGCATAATATAGTATGAAGTCCTCTACATAGATTTGGGGCTAGTACCATGACATCTTGAGCCTTGATTCATGAAATAAGGTCTCAACATATTAGCCTAATATGACCATTACATATCACTTTACCTCTCTAACTTTTCTTAGCTTTCAATCATATCCATGGCTTTTAGGGTTTATAATAAGGTACTAGAGAAGTGGACTTACACCCTCCCTACCTTTCCTTTGACTCCCTCCTGGAAGTCACCAAACTAGAGACATAGTCCTAATCCTAGGACTTAACTTAACATAACATAGTTTGTCTAATTTTAGGGTTGCATAACATCCATAAGAGATATATGTGTGTACATGATTAAACTCCTTACCTAACCTAAGTTTAACTGATCCATTTCCTATTGAACATTCTAAACATGATGTTTATCCGTTGTCTTATCGAATTAAGAGACAATTTGTCCCTATGCTAATAGTGGTTGAATGAGTTCACACTTGTGATATAGATGGGGATGGTTTCTTGAGGGCCTTATTGGATAGCTTCTTATCTTAAAAAAAGAAAAATTTTAATACTTTTATAGTTTCCCCTATGGTTTATCAAGAATCCCTCTTGGTATGGTCGTTTCATAAATAATAGTACAATACACTTGTTAACATCATTCATAGGAAACAACCTCATAAATAACTTAAAACTAAAGATAAATATAATAAATTCAAAGGAAAAAAAATAATGGACACAATGGTAAAGTACAATTAAAACAAGGGATGTCACTGAGCCAAAATGAGACCATAAAAAGAAATTTGGCCAAGGAGCTTGAATAGAAAACTATGGCATGAGCACTAACCTTGGTCCAACCTAATGATGCCCAAATGATAGTTGTTGAAGAGCTCCCTTTTCCTTAGCTTTTTCCTCTAATAACCTTAATTTTCTATAAACTTAGAGAATGGGTGAACACTCTACTATTTTTTCACAAGCACACTAAAAATTCCTCAAAATCACTAACTTAAATTTTTGGCAAAAACATGAATTGTCCCTACTAAGAATAAAACCTTGCCTAAGTGTAAGGATGAGGGGAAAGTCATGGGGAATCACCAATTTCGAATTGGTTAAAGAATGAGTTGTTTAGAGCATCTCCAAAGTTACCTAGACATTGAAATGGTGAAATTTAGAAACCTAACATGTTATACTATCATATGGATAGCTTATTTTCACTAAAATAATATCTTGGGACCACTTTTAGGCCCCTAAAGTCCATATGAAGTTTGAATTCTAAATCCAACATGATGGTGACCTATCATAACATTCTCCCAAGTGGAATTACTTAAATACTTAATGAGGATTATATTTATGTTAAGTGATCTTATGCCCAAGAACGTTAAATGACATTCCATCTACACATGGACAATATAAGTGTCAAGTCACAATGATATGTCTCTAGCTGGTTATGAAATTACACAAATACAATTCACATTTATGAAATGAAACACACATTACAACAAGGTTTGAAATCTTCCAAAGATTCACCTTGGCTTTATTGTGTACACATGAGTTTGAACCTTGTTTGCTCGATTCAATTCCATAGTTCAATTTTTTGCACATTAAACTCAAGCAATAGTAGTCCAATGAAAATAATATGAAATACATGTATATTTGTGCATAAAAAATTAATATTTCATAATTCACATTGACTAGCATATTCACTTATCACAATTAACTTTCCTTTCTAATCATTTTCCTATGAAATATTCAAAATATTGAAATATCAAAATCTGCATATCAACATGCAATGACCCCTTTTTTAATCCTTTATCTTGATATTCAAATTTAGATATAAATTAGGAAGTCATCCAAATTAAAAAATCCTATGACCCTTACTGCTATTAAGATATTGAGGAGTTGAGCTTTTACAATTAATTCATTAATGGGTTTGTTTGGAAGATTTCTTTTCATAGTACCAGATCATCTTCTCTCACTAGGTGATGACCATCTCGAGCCGATAGAATGATGGTGCAGAGGGTGCGTGAAACAAGCTCAAGGCAATTCTGACAAGTGCTCAAAATTACTTTGCCTCTCCCTCCACCAACTCCCTATCTCAGGATTTCATAACTCAGGTGAGAATAAGACTTTCTGTACTACAATCAAAATGTAATTTTGATGTTCTTAAAATCTTAAGGATACCTATGCTTTGTTAGAATGTATCCGTATTTCTTAAATGCAATGTTTATTATATATATAACATACATTTATATCTATTCTGAAATATTTATCATCATGTATATATATAAGTTTCCATTGCCTTATACTGATTTAATTCAAATATATACTTTATTACATATTGCAAATTGTTTTGTTATGAGCTTCAATAATCTATTAAACATAACCTTTATTGAATAGAATAAGTATATATATATATATTGAAACATATTTTCTAATGCTTAATAGCATATATCGATTTTAACTCCACTTTATATATATATATATATGTGAATTACTTTACCAGATTAAATCTATGAGTGGAAGTATTAGATTAATTTAAGGATTAATTTAAGGATTACATAACTCATAAGCATAATGAGCCCACGCAACACTTTTTTCATATATCCTTTAATGTGGCTATCGTATAATAAAAATTAATAGCGATCTTTATTTATTAGTGTTATTGTACTCCGATGCATAATCACGTGGCTCAATTCTGACGTACTTGTATATACGCAGGGGTACTATGTTACAGTGATATCAGTTTGGCAACTTCATACCCACTGTACTTGGCCGAAGGTATTATCCCACCGTAGTGTATGATGTAGCGATAACCAACGTCAGCACAGTTCAATGTGGAACTTCACACGTTATTTAATGCTCTTATACTTCTTATTTTCTTTCCTTTTTCCCTCTTATTTGTTGTATGATGTTCTGTATTATTTGTTCTTTTCTTCTTTTCCTATCTTTTCAACAAATAACCTAACCCTAATAAATATGACTTAGGGTGATGTGATTGAACAATCGTGCCTCAATATGGGTTTTGCCATAGTTAAAGATTAATATATTGTTTATGATAATATTTATTTGTTTAGTGTATTTGAATTAATGATATATTTATAACATTATTATTATGTTCAATCATCTTTATTCGGTGATCATTAATTCAACATAAATACTATTAATTATAATTGATATAATTGAAAAATAATGCTATATTAAAGTATTAACTCAAATAATCAACAACATAGGCATATGTATATAAATAAAGAAAGAGTTCATTAATTATGTTTTGATTAAAAATAATATTTTATAATAATATTTTAAATTTATTTAACTCATTAATATTATAATTAGAATATAATATTTTATATTATAATTATGCTATAATCTTATATATTGATTTATTTTTATATTGTCAAATATATCACTATTATGTATATATATTACCATATTTAAAATCATCTATTTTTAATATTTAATATTTAATATCTAATTATGTTAATTTATATATTTTGCAAACATATCATTGTATTTAATAGATTATAATATAATTTACCTTAATATTAATATTAATTTGGGCTCATGACAAGTCCGCCCTTCCTCAAATTGCTTGCCCTTAAGCAATTCTCAATTTCTACTCAACTTATAATCTTAAACTCAATGGCTTATGCCTTGATCATTTTTACTTTGTATTGTGAAAATAATGAAACGAAGAAAACACAAAGCAAACACATTGATGCATGAAGACACGATGTAGTTACATAGTATACATGTTAGAACCAACCTTACAAATTAAAATAAGAAAAGGTAAGGAAATTAATTTCCGTGCTCCTTTTGCTTCATTGATTGTATTGGCGGTGGAGCATACAACCATACATATGTGCATATAGTGTAGAGCATTGAATAAGAGAGCCATTAAGAAGAGGTACCCCATTTCAGATAGATGAGCTCACTCATGGGTTGTTTCCTTTTCAAAATTATCAAATGGGTGTAAACTAAAGATTCAATACCAATTGAAGTTAAGTACATTCATTCATCAGTTAACCATGCACAAGGCACACTTTCAATCAACAAGAGGCTCGTGGCCTGGATTTGTTCAAGTTAAGTAAGTGAACATCCACTATTACTTTCATTCAACTAAACTACTACAAACAAATTCTATTTTACTCTATCTCAACAACTTGAAATGGAATCTATTCTAAAAGAGGATGAAGGTAACCATGCAATAATTCAAACTTATCAAAACTAATCGCCTTGCAAAATACAACAATGCTAAGTAGAGAAAATCTGGAATTCTTGGCAACAATGCTCCAACATCTCTCTTTTCAAATGACGGGAGCAGTCCTCATACATGGAGCTCAAGTAGAATGAACGACCAAGATTAATTCAAAATCTATTGCCAGGTTGAATCCTATAAACCCTAATTAGGGTTTCCAACCTG
Source organism: Cupressus sempervirens (assembly GCA_028749045.1). Taxonomy (NCBI): domain Eukaryota; kingdom Viridiplantae; phylum Streptophyta; class Pinopsida; order Cupressales; family Cupressaceae; genus Cupressus; species Cupressus sempervirens. The sequence continues at coordinate 377,797,533 of CM053785.1, forward strand.
ATGGAGCCCAAAATTTTGGGTTTCCAATTGTGAGCTTTCCTTGAATTTTAGCCTTGTCTTGAAATTCATTAAATAAATTAGATAATGTGCACAGTCTACTCTGAAATTTCTGGGTTATTTGAGCCACTTTCTGACGATTAAAATAAAGAAGTGTTGGTTATAGAGATGAAGTAGACCTGGGAAAATTTGTTAACGATGAAAATGTTCAATTTACAAAAACTTCAGGTAGTCAACACTATTCAGATGTTGTTGCAGCTATACATAAACAGAGAAGATGGAAGTTCATGTTCATTATTCATTGGATCATATCTCAAGGAAACTGATTCGAATACCTTATAGAAGCAAGCGAAAGACATAGGATTGGCCTGATGTGTGAAAAGTTTTGAATTCAGTGGTTACAGAATCGCTTACAGTCATTAAAGTTAAAATGAGTAGTGTTGAAGACAAAGTAAAGATAAATATATTTTTATTGCTTTCAGCATCTTACAGCAATGGTTTTACACGGGGGAAGTCTTTGAGGCTCTTAAAGCATTGAAAAGGAACTTTCATGAGTGATTAACAAGTAAGATTGCTACAGTTGTCCAAACATCTGCATATGCTATAGATGCTATGCTCGACATCAGGTAACTTGAGAACGCAAACAATGCGAGCTTTGCACAATCTATCCATGATTGCTTTACCATGAACAATCCCAAACGTTACTCCTATTTTTTGTGCATGTGAAAAACTTGAAAAACTCAAAATTTTCACTTTGACCAATGTTTCCAACTGTAAAATCAAGCCATTATCACCAGATATTTGTTGGAGGATGCCTGAAATCTTTTTGATTGTGATAACCAAAATCTTGAGATTACACCATACCAACTTTCACGGCAAACACTATCAATTTGTAATAGTACAGTTCTACCTTTACAACTCGTGACTCCTGTTAGCATGTAACAAAGCCAAGATTATTATTGAGAGTCTTCATATAGAAAAAGCAATCAATCGTATGAAGTTCAGAAGCAATGACAACACAACACCTCAATGTATTACAGGGCAATGTCTTAGTGAAAGAAGAAATAATTACGGTGAATCAAAATCCATACATCGTGCCACCCAAACATCAATTTCTCCAATGCGATACCTTTGAGAATCTTCCAATTTTGAAGGCATACAGGAAATGTTCAAATTATGTCACCGATTAAAACCACCATAAAAGTTATGATAGTATTGGTAATTAAAGGTAGCCGATTGTAATTAGAGGTGAAATTACAATAAGGGGTTCAAATATTTTTTTCCAGAAGACGTGACTTCCAAATTTAAAGTCATGATGCTCCTTATTTGTATGATCCAATTAAGCTTCTTTAATACCCTTCTCAATAATTGGCAGAGGTAGTTGCCATCAGACCTTAAATATTGTGATTGATCATTCTCTCATTTGATAGTCAGAGGTTAATCTATTTTGATCTGTATCAATAGCTGAGCTCAATATACCTGAAACAATGTCTTTGTTCTCTTTTATATAATATTTACTGCATCAAACTAAACCACTTGTTTCTTGTTTTATCTCCCTATTTCTTTATCAGTGCCGAGTCACCACTGAGAGAAATGAATTATGTTTTATTTTCTCTTGCCCTGACCAACAGTTTGTTCACTGCTGCATATGTTGTAGGCCCATAAATCCCCAGTATTCCTTCTTTATCGTATTCAAAGATCACACTTCAGTATACAGCTTCCTATTATTTTTGGTTCTTTGCTGCAGACCCATCATAAATGCTTTGTTAATTTGATGCTTGTATTGGCACAGGGTCTGTATAAGTGGTTAATGAATGGTTTGTGGGGTGGTGATAAATATATAATTCATGATTAAATAAAAATGACTATTTATCATAGTCATTCGCAAATGACTGTAATATTCTTTTGATCATTTTATTCAATCTTCTCTTTTATATTCCAAGATTATTTATTCCAATTGAATGCTTAATCTATTTTTTTGATTAAAATATATAGAAAGTTCATATGATGTCTGTTGTAGGGCCTATTAATGTGTATATTGAAAACAGTTGTTCATTGCTCTACAAATTTCTATCTATAGCTACTGCACATTCGATAACATATTGACCTTATTACTATGAGACCTATAAAAAGCATCTCTTTGTACATATATTTATCACTACATCAGACATAGCTAACCCTTTGCTACAAGCATATAATTATAAATCAGAGATAACAGCCAGATCATTGTAGAAGGTACATCAGACTTGGCAAATAATGGTGCCTTCATCAGACACAACCACATTTATATGTAAGACATTGATTGTTTGCACAATCAATTAACTTATATTTGACAGAATTGTATATAGTAGATAATGTAATAATCATATTGACACAATCACCGTAACCCTAAATCTACGTTGCAATAAGCATTGTTAAGTAGGATAACTCTTTAAGATAATAAGTAAGATTCAACAAATATGATCATCTAATCATCATTAGACTCTAGTAAGGAATAAACATTTATTGATTTCTATATGGTGTTAGCGAGTTATTTGGCATACCTTCTTGTCAAAAATCCCATATTTCCAATTCAATAGGAAAATATAAGATTTCATTAGTTGAATAGGTTGTTTTCACAGGATGGCAAGATCATTGCTCTGATACCAATTGTAATGACCCCTTTTTAATCCTTTATCCTGATATTCAAATTTAAATATAAATTAGGAAGTCATCCAAATTAAACAAGCCTATGACCCTTACTGCTATTAAGATATTGAGAAGTTGAGCTTTTACGATTAATTCATTAATGGGTTTGTTTGGAAGATTTCTTTTCATAGTACCGGATCATCTTCTCTCACCAGGTGATGACCATCTCGAGATAGTAGAATGATGATGCAGAGGCACGTGAAACAAGCTCTAAGTGATTCCGACAAGTGCTCAAAATTACTTTGCCTCTCCTTCCACCAATTCCCTATCTCAGGATTTCATAACTCAGGTGAGAATAAGACTTTCTGTACTACAATCGAAATGTAATTTTGATGTTCTTAAAATCTTAACGGTACCTATGCTTTGTTAGAATATATCAATATTTCTTAAATGCAATGTTTATTATTTATATAACATACATTTATATCTATTCTGAAGTATTTATCATCATGTATATATATAAGTTTCCATTGCCTTATGTCGATTTAATTCAAATATATACTTTATTACATCATGCGAATTTTTTTGTTACGGACTTCAATAATCTATTAAACATAACCTTTATTGAATAGAATAAGTATATGTATATATATATTTATTTATATATTGATACATATTTTCTAATGCTTAATAGGATATATCGATTTTAACTCCACTTTATATATATATATATATATATATATATATATATACACTAATATGCATGTGAATTACTTTACCAGATTAAATCTACCAGTGGAAGTATTGGATTAATTTAAAGATTACATAATTCATAAACATAATGAGCCCACACAACACTTTTTTCATATATCCTTTAATGCAGCTATCGTATAATAAAAATTAACAGCGATCTTTATATTATTAGCGTTATTGTACTCTGATGCATATCTGACATACCTATATATATGCACGGGTACTATGTTACAGTGATATCAGTTTGGTAGCTTCATACCCATTATACTTGGCCGAAGGTATTATCCCACCATAGTGTATGGTGCAGCGATCACCAACGTCAGCGCAGTTCAATGTGGAACTTCACATGTTATTTAATGCTTTTATACTTCTTATTTTCTTTCCTTTTTCCCTCTTATTTGTTGTATGCCGTTCTGTATTATTTGTTCTTTTCTTCTTTTCTTATCTTTTCAACAAATAACCTAACCCTAATAAAATATGACTTAGGGTGACATGATTGAACAGTCGTGCCTCAATATGGGTTTTGCCATAGTTTTGAATTTTATATAATTAATTAGGTTTAGATTTTATTTCATTTTATTGAATTTGAAAGTAGTTATATTTTACGGTAAAGATTAATATATTGTTTATGATAGTATTTATTTGTTTAGTGTATTTAAATTAATAATATATTTATAACATTATTATTATGTTCAATCATCTTTATTTGGTGATCATTAATTTAACATAAATACTATTAATTATAATTGATATATTGAAAAATAGTGCTATATTAAAGTATTAACTCAAACAATCAACAACATAAGCATATGTTTATAAATAAAGAAAGAGTTCATTAATTATATTTTGATTAAAATAAATATTTTAAATTTATTTAAATCATTAATATTATAATTAGAATATAATATTTTATATTATAATTATGCTATAATCTTATATATTGAATTATTTTTATATTGTCAAATATATCACTATTATGTATATATATTACCATATTTAAAATCATCTATTTTTAATATTTAATATTTAATATCTAATTATGTTAATTTATATATTTTGCAAACATATCATTGTATATAATATATTATAATATATTTTACCTTAATATTAATATTAATTTGGGCTCATGACACAACATTAATCTCTACTTAACATAACCAAATTAACATTTTGAAAATCATTGTAATCCATTTTCTATCATAGTAATGAAATATTAAATCCATAACTATTAAATCATCAAAGCATATAAAGTAGGTCCTAGCACATAACATAGGTGAAAATTTCTAAAATGTAAACATCGTCACTAGTATCTTTTAAATTTGATTAACTATAGTGGCATTTACTAATACTATCTCATTATCATTATGAGATAACAAATCATAAGGTGTATGTCCTTAAAATTAATTATGTTAGGTAATTGGGACACTTGCATAAACATGTCAACATGGGTCCAAAATCAATCATCAGATACAACCCTTACATTCTATTAATCAATATAATCTATCCTATTGTAACATCAACATATTGGTTTATCTTCCCAGTTTTCACACAATAATTGACTTATTACATACACATCATACTTAATCATATCATGTAAAAACTCACCCCATTCTAATAACAAGTTCCTCTCACAAGGGTGAGTGTTGAATCATCTTAATAGAGCATAAGATAGTATGAATTCCTCTACAAAGATTTGGGGCTAGTACCATGACACCTTGAGCCTTGATTCATGAAATAAGGTCTCAACATATCAGCCGAATATGACCATAACATATCAATTTACCTCCCTAACTTTTCTTAGCTTTCAATCATATCCATGACTTTTAGGGTTTATAATAAGTTACTAGAGAAGTGGACTTACACCCTCCCCACCTTTCCTTTCACTCCCTCCTAGAAGTCACCAAACTAGAGACATAGTCCTAATCGTAGGACTTAACTTAACTTAGCATATTTTGTCTAATTTTAGGGTCGTATAACATCCACAAGAGATATATGTGTGTACTTGATTAAAATCCATACCTAATCTAAGTTTAACTGATCAATTGCCTATTGAACATTCTAAACATGATGTCTATCCATTGTCTTATCGAATTAAGAGACAATTTGTCCCTATACTAATAGTGGTTGAATGAGTTCACATTTGTGATATAGGTGGGGATGGTGTCTTGAGGGCCTTATTGGATAGCTTCTTATCTTTAAAAAAAGGTAATTTTAATAGTTTTATAGTTTCCCCTATGGTTTATCAAGAATCCCTCTTGGTATGGTCGTTTCATAAATAATAGTACAATACACTTGTCAACATCATTCACATGAAACAACCTCATAAATAACTTAAAACTAAAGATAAAAATAATAAATTTAAACGAAAAAAAAAGGTATGACCACAATAGTAAAATCCAATTAAAAGAAGGCATGTCCCTGAGCCAAATTAACACCATAAAAAGAAATTTGGCCAAGTAGCTTGAATATAAAACTATGGCATGAGCACCAACCTTGGTCCAAGCTAATGGAAAATGATAGTTCTTGAAGAGCTCCCTTTTCCTTAGCTTTTTCCTCTAATAACTCTAATTTTCTCTAAACTTAGAGAATGGGTGAACACTCTACTATTTTGTCACAAGCCCACTAAAAATTCCTCAAAATTACTAACTTAATTTTTTGGCAAAAACATGAATGTCCCTACTAATAATAAAACCTTACCTAAGTGTACGGATGAGGGGAAAGTCATGGGGCATCACCAATTTTGAATTGGTTAAAGAATGAGTTGTCTAGAGCATCTCCAAAGTTACCTAGACACTGAAATGGTGAAATTTAGAAACCTAACATGTTATACTATCATATGGATAGCTAATTTTCACCAAAATAATATCTTGGGACCACTTTTAGGCTCCTAAAATCTATATGAAGTTTGAATTCGAAATACAACATGATGGTGACCTATCATAACATTCTCCCAAGTGGATTTACTTAAATACTTAATGAGGATTTTATTTATGTTAAGTGATCTCATGCCCAAGAACCCTAAATGACATGCCATCTACACATGGACAATATAAGTGTCAAGTCACAATGATATGTCTCTAGTTGGTTATGAAATTACACAAATACAATTCACATCTATGAAATGAAACACACATTACAACAAGGTTTGAAATCTTCCAAAGATTCACCTTGGCTTTATTGTGTACACATGAGTTTGAACCTTGTTTGCTCGATTTAATTCCATTGTTCAATTTTTTGCACATTAAACTCGAGCAATAGTAGTGCAATGAAAATCATATGAAATACATGTATATCTATGCATTAAAAATTAATATTTCATAATTCACATTGACTAGCATATTCACTTATCACAATTAACTTTCCTTTCTAATCATTTTCTTATGAAATATTCAAAATATTGAAATATCAAAATCTGCATATCAAAATTAATCTCTACTTAACATAACCAAATTAAGATTTTGAAAATCATTGTAATCCATTTTCTATCATAGTAATGAAATACTAAATCCATAACTATTAAATCATCAAAGCATATAAAATAGGTCCTAGCACATAACATAGGTGAAAATTTCCAAAATGTAAACATCATTACTAGTATCTTTTAAATTTGATTAACTATAGGGGCATTTACTAACAATATCTCATTGTCATAATGAGATTAAAAAATCATAAGGTGGATGTTCTTAAAATTAATTATGTCAACATGGGTCCAAAATCAATCATCAGATACAACCATTACATTCTATTAATCAATATAATCTATCCTATTGTAACATCAACATATTGGTTTATCTTCCCAGTACTCGCCCAATAATTGACTTATTATGTATATGTCATACTTAATCATATCATGTAGACACTTACCCCATTCTAATAACAAGTTTCTCTCACAAGGGTGAGTGTTGAATTATCCTAATAGAGCATAAGATAGTATGAAGTCCTCTACATAGATTTGGGGCTAGTACCATGACATCCTAAGCCTTGATTCATGAAATAATGTTTTAGCATATCAACCTAATATGACCATAACATATCACTTTACCTCCCTAGCTTTTCTTAGCTTTCAATCATATCCATAGCTTTTAGGGTTTATAAAAAGGTACTAGAGAAGTGGACTTACACCCTCCCTACCTTTCCTTTGACTCCCTCCTAGAAGTCATCAAACTAGAGACATAGTCCTAATCCTAGGATTTAACTTAACTTAGCATAGTTTGTCTAACTATAGGGTTGCATAACATCCATAAGAGATATATGCGTGTACGTGATTAAACTCCTACCTAACTTGATTTTAATTGATCAATTGCCTATTGAACATTCTAAACATGATGTCTATCTATTATCTTATCAAATTAAGAGACAATTTGTCCCTATACTAATAGTGGTTGAATGAGGTTACATTTGTGATATAGGTGGGGATGGTGTCTTGAGGGCCTTATTAGACAACTTCTTATCTTAAAAAAAGAAGGAATATTTAATAGTATTCTAGTTTCCCTATGGTTTATCAATAATCCTTCTTGGTATGGTCATTTCATAAATCACAGTACAATACACTCATCAACATCATTCACAAAAAAATGCCTCATAATAACTTAAAAATAAAGATAAAAATAACAAAATTAAAGGAAAACAAAAAAAAATGTGACCACAATGGTAGAATCCAATTATAATAAGGCATGTCCTTGAGGCAAAATGAGATCATAACAAAAAATCTGGCCAAGTAGCTTCAATGGAAAACTATGGCATGAGCACCAACCTTGGTCCAAGCTAATGGAAAATGATAGTTGTTGAAGAGCTTCCTTTTCCTTAGCTTTCTCCTCCAATAATCCTAATTGTCTCTAAAATTGGAGAGTGGGTCAACACTCTACTAGTTTGTCATAAGCCCTTTAAAAATGCCTCGAACTCACTAACTTACATTTTTTGGAAAAAATGCCTCAAACTCACTAACTCACATTTTTTTGGCAAAAATGCCTCAAACTCACTAACTTAACTTTTTGAGGGGAAAGTCACGGGGCATCACCAATTTCGAATTAGTTAAAGAATGAGTTGTCTAGAGGATCTCCAAAGTTACCTAGATAGTAAAGTGGTGAAATTTAGACCCCTAACATGTTATACGATCATATGGGTAGCTTATTTTCACTAGAATAACATCTTGGGACCACTTTTAGGCCCTCTAAATTCCATATCAAGTTTGAATTCGAGGTCCAACATGATGGTGACCTATCCTAACACTCTCCCAAGTGGATTTACTCAAATACTTAATGAGGATTAGATTTAGGTTAAGTTAGATCTCATGCCTAAGAACCCTAAATGACATGTCATCTACACATGGACAATACAAGTGTCAAGTGACACATTAAAACACTTTACAAATCACAATGACATGACTTTTTTTTTCTTATGAAATTCCACACATACAATTCACATTTATGAAATGAAACATATATGACAAAGAGGTTTCAAGTTTTCCAAAGATTCACCTAGGCTTTACTGTATACACATGAGTTTGAACCTTGTTTCCCCAATTTAATTCCATGTTTCAATTTCCTACACACTAAACTTGAGAATTAGTAGTCCAATGAAAATCATATGAAAATATGTGCATGAAAAACTAATATTGCATAATTCAAATTGACTAGCATATTCACTTATCACAATTAACTTACCTCAAATATTTTCCTATGAAATATTTGAAACATTGAAATATCAAATTTGCATATCAACATTAATCTCTACTTAACATAACCAAATTAACATTCTTCATATCATCATAATCCATTTTCTATCATAGTAATAAAATAATGAATCCATAACTATTAAATCATCAAAGCATATAAAATAGGTCCTAGCACATAACTTAGGTGAAAATTGTCAAAATGTAAAAAGTTTCATTAGTATCTTATCAATTCAATTAAATATAGTGAAATTACTAACCGTATTTCATTACCATTATGACATAACACATTATAAGGTGTATGTGCTTGAACACAATTATGTCAAGTAATTAGGATGATTGCATAATCATGTCAACATGGGTCCAAAATCAATCATCAGATACAACCATTACATTATATTAATCAATATAATCTATCCTACTATGACATCAACATATTGGTTTATCTTCCCACTACTCACACAATAATTGACTCATTGCATACACATCATATTTAATCATATCGTGTAGACATTTACCCCATTCTAATAACAACTTCCTCTCACAAGGGTGAGTGTTGAATCATCATAATAGAGCATAAGTTAATATGAAGTTCTATAAACACTTTTGAGGATAGTACCATGACATTTCGAGCTTGATTCAATAAGTTCTTAGCATATCAGCCTAATATGATCGTAACATATCACTTTACATCCCTAATTTTCTTTTTTTTCAATCATATCCATAGCTTTTAGGGTTTATAGTAAGGCACTAGAGAAGGGGCCTTACACCCTCCTATTGGAAATATAAGAGGAGTGACTAAGAGGGGAGGGGTGAATTAGTTATTGCAAAAATAAATCCCAAATCCCTTAGATGTTAGTACAAATCAATATTTTGTATAAACTGTATTTTATTTTAACTCGATAAATACACATGCACTCAATTTACATTAGCAAATGCTTTAACTTGATAAACACTGAAATAACTCGATAACTGCTTAACATGAAATATTTAAGATATTATCTATGAGCCATGTTAGGAGCCAACCTTGTTAAAGGTTACAAATCAAACTATTATGTTTGACCCTATTAGAGGATTTAATCACCCTATTAGGAGTGGCCTTGTTAGAGGTCTTTAGATAATTCAATTAGAAATGCCATCTTGTTAGAGGATTTACAAATAGTTGTTAAGACAACTCGGTTAAGAGATTTAGATCACTGCTACAATGGTTAGAGATTAATAATGAGATGACTTGATTTTTGATGCAACTAAATTTTGGATTACAAATCTCAATTTTGGCTTGTATACTTGATCCTTCCTAATCGAATGTATCTTTGTAGCTTAAGAAGGATATTTTTCTTATCCTTCTAATTTTCTTCCTCTAAGAATCATTAAATCTTCTAGTCAATTCCACTTATGCTTCTCTCATTCAATTCCTCAACTTGACCCTATATTTATATCTTACACATTGTCAAGTTAGCTTGAATACAAATTAGAATACATAATATTCAGCTTCTCAATTGGCTAGAACCAACAACTAAATCAATTGAACCTAATAAGCCAAAACAAGAAAATCCTTTGTTAGCCAACCATGCTTGGTAGATACTAATGCATAAATGATTTTCTTGTTTTAACCAAGTGAACTCGGTTAACATTGCGTATCCACAAAGTTCCTTTGGTAACCAAGTGAGCTCGGTTAACACTAGTTCCATCAACATTTACTTCATTAATCAAGTGAGCTTGGTTAACACTCAAATCTTATAAACTTTCCTTTGATGACCAAGTGAACTTGGTGAACACTGTCTTTTGAACTAGGCAAACTCTGGAATGCTTGACAGACACAGGAAACTGTCTTCATCACCTGAGTGAGCTTGACATACATTGACTAGCAATGATATGAAATTTTGTGTAACATCAAAGATAATACACAATTAATCAATTATTTCCAACACCACCCCTTGCCTTTGACTTCCTCATGGAAGCCACTGAACTAGAGACATAGTCCTGATCCTAGGACTTAGCATAGTTTGTCTAATTTTAGGGTCGTAGAACATCCATTAGAGATAAATGTGTGCACATGATTAAACTCCTTATGTAACCTAAGTTTAAATAATCAATTGCCTATTGAACATTCTAAACATGATGTCTATCTGTTATCTTATCAAATTAAGAGACAAATTGTCATTATACTAATAGTGGGTGAATGAGTTTACATTTGCAATATAGGAGGGAATGGTGTCTTGAGGGCATTATCTGATAGCTTCTTATTTAAAAAAAATAGAATATTTAATAGTGTTCTAGTTTCCACTATGGTTTATGAAGAATCCTTCTTGGTACGGTTGTTCCATAAATCACAATACAATATACTTGTCAACATCATTCATAGGAAAATGCCTCATAAATAACTTAAAACCAAATATAAAAATAACAAATTCAAAGGAAAAAAAACACAAGTGTGTCCACAATGGAGAACTCCAATTAAAACAAGGCATGTCCCTGAGGCAAAATGAGACCATAACAAGAAATCTAGCCAAGTAGTACAATAATAAACTTCACATACCAGAACAACAATAATTCACATCAAAACACAATTTTAAGAATGATGTGGCCATACCAAGCTTTCCTAATGGAAGAGTTGGAAAGGTGGTTTTATAGTTACAATGGGAATGAATGGTGTAAGAAGAAAAATCCCGTATTTTCTGTTGGAAACTACAATTGGAACAATTTTTATATTATCATTGATGTTAAATCTATTGATGAGACATGTTTCTATTAGATATTAATGTCATATATATCTATTTGATTGATGAAGAGGATTTGAGAGATTTCTCATAATAAAAGCACCTAGAGGAAAGGTTGAGTTATGAAAAGGAAGCTTAAATTGATATTTGATTAGTTAGACTTTGACAAGATGAAGTGATTGTTTATATCATGTTGATGTTCAAGTCTTTAATATACAAGTCAAGATATATCACTTATGTAAAGCTTGACCAAGGAATAGAGTGAAAGATTAAGGAATGCTGAGTGATGTTAGTGTCAACCGAGCTCCAATACAAGATGAGAAATTTTATTGTTGACCAAGCATTAGTATTGACCAAGTGATAGTTGATGCCAAATTCTATAATGATCGAGCAATTTAGTGATGAACAAGTGACAAAACTTAGTGATGTTTGAGTGATAGTATTTTGAATGTGTATGAAAAATTGTGATTTCTAGCCAACTCAATTAAATTCTTTGGATATGGAAAGCATTCTGAAGATAAGATTGATGACTTGGATCATTTAATTCAGTGAGAACATTAGGTATCATATCTAATGATCAAATTTGATGAGAAGTTTCTAGAAAAGATGGAAGATGGACAGATACAATAAATCTATTAGATCAAACCATGAACCCTAAGATCTACTGTGATTGTGAAAATGACAAAAGGCTAGATTACCTATTTAAGGAGGTGCAAAACCAAACTCTAAAAAATATAGTGAGTGAGTGAGGGCATGAAGAAGATAATATACACATGAAGTGTGAGATGTAATGAGATAGAGCAATGAATTTGTGCATGTTTCTAGTGATATGGAACAAATATGTTGAGGTTAATGAGTGAATCTAAGAAGAAGGCTTAAGTTTTTTGTGGAGAGAAAGGTGAATTATTGAAGGGTTGCCAAGAAAATCAAAGACAGAGATGGCAATGAAAGGCTTATCAATGAATCAAATAATGAACTGAACATAGATCTGAAACTACAAAGTGAGTTGTAATCATATGTATCAAAGCCTACTATTTTCTTTCTAATCATTGTAAACTATTTTTTTTGAAATCCTTTTAATCAAAGGTTGACCTAATAGTCATTGAAGGACTTAACTATCTATGTAAATCCTTTAGCAAGATGACATTCTAATGAAATTATCAAAGTCATCGGACAAGGCCACTTCTAACAAGGTGATTAATCCTCTAACCAGGTCACATTTAAGAGTGTATATTGTAACCTTTAATAGGGTTGACTCCTAACAAAGCTCACTTCAAAAGAGTGAAAAAGTGGTGACATGTTGCTAGTGGCTTTTCCCAAATTGGATTTCCATGTTAACTCCTAGTGTCAAACTTGTGTTGAATGTCTTATTGTGTTTTACATATAAATATTTACATTCAACAAGTTTTTTATATTAGGACAATGAACTACTAGTAATTTTTTTTTATCAATATATAGTTGAGACTAAGTTACAATAGGATAAGTAGAACATATATTGTTTAATGTTTGATTGTTCAAATGGTACTTATGGACCTTGAATAACTGATTCACCCCCCCGCCCTCCCCCCCAGTTATTCTAGAAATTCTAGCAATTATCACGTTATTTAAAGATTTTGGTTCTTGATACTTAACATTGATACTTTTCTCAGTCAATTTTCTCATAAAATTTAACGTACCTTAATCCTCAAAAGTTCAAGTATTACTATGTCCAATTAATTTTATCTATTTAAAATGTATAAATTACTTTTCCTTCTATGAGATAATAATAATTATGGTTTAATTGTCTTAGAAGGATATACTCTCTTCTGCAAGTAAGATATCATTTAAGATCATTTAGCCATGAATTGATTACCTAAGGACATTAAGCTTTACTCAACTCACTTATAGAAGTCACTAGCTTGAAAGATTAGTTTATCTAAGTTTTTTTAGTGTTGTTATTTTCTTATGATAACTTATAAATTGTACATTCAACATGGACACATTAATGCCTAGTGTTGCAAAACTGGGCTCTCATATTAGAATGTCATGCCTAGAAATTACAGGGCAAAATACAACTACAATTTTTTTTTGAAGATAACACTTAGGAGTCTCTAATAAGGAACTATACATTGTTGACTAGGTTATTGAATGACCAAGAGTTTGGAATACCTAATAGTTATGTTTAAAAAATTACAATGTACTTTCAATCCCCTAATCAAAGTGATGCTTAATGGTCATTAGAAATATGTGGAGTAGTTTTATATATACAACATCATTAATTAGGTGAAGAGAATATCAAATCTTATAAGTTCTCAAAGTTAGCAGATATTAGGGTTTACTAGTTGTCAAGTCATGGCATTCAACTAGTTATGATCTTGAATTTTGCATCTAGGTTAGGGTCACAATATATGTTATCCTTGTTATCAATGTATATGTGTCATGACATGGTTTGGGATAAGGGTTACTCTCATTGATTAAACTCAAGTAGTTAAACTCCCCATAATTTACCATTTAGTTGACCTAATTACTACATTTCTATCTCCTAATAATCACATTTACTAATGACTTTTACTATAGTCATGTCTATTATATGATCACTTGTTCCTACTTACCTTCACATATTGAACAATATCTAACTCACTTACATAGTGTGTGCTATTACAATTTAATTCCCAAACAACAAGTTATTCACCACTAATAATCTACATGCTAGACAATTCTCCTTTTTGTCCTTAATAACATATCTCATTAAAATATTAAATTTTATTTTATTTTCAACACAATAATGTTCTAACTTATATCCTCATTTAAAAGTAACATATAATATGTTAACATTATATCCTAGCTCCTAAATGCCAATTATTCTTACAAATAACTAATGAAATTCATACTATTTAATTTCAAATAATCTTGTTGTTACATGTTTCCAACCAAATTTAAATACCTTCATACCACTATACTACCATTACAATTTAATTTCTAACTATTCCAAAATAATTCATCAACTTAATATACTACTCCTTTTGTAAACCTATTCACACTAGTTTATTTCCTAATCCTATATTTAAGCTGATAGGCTTATTTATTGTAGCACACAATGGCCAAAAAATTGTCACGCATCAAAATAGTGCCAGATGTTGGATGTCGTCAAATTGACAATTTCTGGAAAAGTTTGGATGCCGCCAATATTTTAACTAGAATTATGTCTATTTGATCATTGGCTGAAGTAGATTTAATTCCATTATGTGGATAATGGACCTTTTTTATTATGTGTCGACACATACTCCTCTTTTCCTTCAAAAATAGGATGAAAAATAGTTTCTACAGTCGGTTATATTTCCCTTTGTGTTGATCTATGGTCATTCTAATTGGTGCTTACAAATTTCAATGAATTAAATATATTTCTACCATTCCTAAAAAATATAGTTCTTATTTGTCCAACTATGTGCAACTATATTCACCTAAAATCCGAATGCAAACATGTTACAATGAGATAATATTTCAAACCATTTTACTCTAGGTCTACAACCATATCTAGTGGAATGAATCTACTTCACTTCCACTAGTAGATTTAGTTGAATAGAATTGATATGCATTGAGACAATTTCAAAAAATGATATGCATGCAGAAAATACATTTGGATAATCTTCTTATTTTAAGCTTTTGGCCCATAGCTGCTGATTTTGTTAACTACATTGGGATTATGGCTTATTCTAGGCTATTTTTCTAGGATGACATACAAACCATTGAATGAAGTACAATGAGCTTTCTTTTATTTAAAAATACTAATCTATGACTCATCTTTTTTTGAATTTTGATTTCCATTCTTCTGATCTATATGCATATGTTTGGAATTTATTAGCTTTGAAGGCGCCTGCAACATAACTATCACAACCTAACTATCACAATGTGGTTGAAAACATAAAGGGCATAGGGATTTGGTGAGAACTAATTTATAAACTATTTATCTAATTGGCATTTGGAATTACAATTGTGTTTATATTTATTAATTATTGACATATGTTTTGAATTTCTTTGATTTACAGTCTATTTGTGGCATAATTAGCACACCATAGACAAAGACAAAGGAAAGGTAGGAAAAGTATTCTTTCTTACATTTTTGGTCTCTACAATGTTTCATTTTCCTCCAAGAATTAAAATTTTTACCAAGCAAAGATTGTTAAATTTGGATCTTAGGTTCTCTTTCAAAATTGGGGATTTTGAAATAAATTTTTTTAACTTGGCCTACTATGCCCTTTATGTCTTTAGGTACATTGTGATAGTTATATTGTCCCATGTGTTTAATTTCAAAATTCCACTCATAGTTATGATGTGACATTTTTTTTTTCAAAAGAATTCATGATTACGAATTAAAATATAGGTATATGCAAAGCAAGCATTGTGATTTTATTCCTAATTTAAAAAAAACTATATTGATTCTTACAAAGAAGCATATGATGAAGAAAAGCATTACAATGCAATGTGAGAATATTGAATTTTAGACAACTAAATATAGTTCAATTATTTTTTGAAGGATTTAATAGGTTAAATATGCATTATATCAAGGTAAACAACATTTGGAGAAAATAATCTCCTACTTTTTCAAGCAAAACCACTAGGGCTCATTGATTGATCAATTATGACAACCTTCACCATAATATTTTTGCATAGCTCATATGCACTTGTAGGCTTGCAACATTGTGTGGAATCTAACCATGCTTTTGTCAATAATATAAGTCTTAAAATGATTTAAAAAGAAAAAGGAATAGAAAACAAGTCAAACTATAGCTAATTTGATATGAATTCAACATTTCAAAAATAATATTAGAACTTAAAACATAATAACATCTATACAAATTTTAGTATTTTAAAAGTAAAAACCTTAAACCTAAATATGTAACCTATTAATATTACTCTGAGGCCATTTTTTGAGTAAATGTGTTCAGTTGTTTATGACCTTGTTTATTTGCATATAAACAGTTTGTGATTTTATTCATTTATGAGAAAATGATGTTTTAGATTTGCATAAGGATGAATTTCCATAAATGATTTTACAAACTTTTTCTTAGGAAAATGATACAAATTAATTTTAGTTACATGTGTTGTGAACAATTTCTAGATTAGTTTAGATTCATAAGAAACTCTAAACTTGCATTCAATTAGACAAAGGCAAACTGCCTTACATCGTTGAGCATGTTTTATAACCTTAGTGAACTTCAATGAAACATAACATTTGTTTGATTTGTTTAGGGCACTAAAAACATAAAAATTTGGAAGGCCTCAAATATTTAATGTTCATTTAATAACTTAAATATTTGATCTTTATTTATTAAAGATCAATATTTCAATATTAAGTATTATGAGGTATAAATAAAAATTAGATGTTATAACTATTTTTATATTTAGTAAATTATATATTTATTTTAATATTTTAATATTTTATTGTATGAGTAAGTGAGTTGATATTTAATTAGTAAGGATGAGTGTTATAATTGGATATAATTGGAAGTATAGTTAGCAAATTGGAAAGTTAAAAGGGTTAACTTTATCTCATTGTTGGAATTGGTATAACTTTAGTATCTTAGTTTTATTAATTTAAATACAACCAATTTATTGGAAAACTTTAAGCAAGGGCATACTTATATGAAAATTCATGGCATCAAAGTATCCAAAAGTAAATTTTTCCACACAAATGTCTCATATTTTTTAGATATATGATGTGTATTTGTTACAAATTATTGATTTTGATGCAAACAAATCGAAACAACATCCATACAATCAACACAACAAGTAGTAACAACAAAAAATGATTTTCCTTCTTCTGTCATAGTGAAGAAATTGTACAACATATGCTACTATTGGCATACACATTGTACCTTCTAGTGCAAGTACTAGTATTATTTTTTACTACTTTTAAATCATTATTTAATCCTCATATTAATCCCTAACTACTTTTCCCCAAGACCCAATACACACTTAATCCCACAAAAATAATTCCTAACATATTCCCCTAAACTAATGTTTACTAATAGTAAATTCTTTTTGAAAATATTCCTAACCTGACCTAATCTATATCCCTTAAAATATCTAATTGGTCCTAATCTCCTTACACCTATTAACTACTAACTAAATCTCTCATGCTCTTTTGTTTGGATGGTAATTTGCTAGTTGTAGGCTAGTTTGTCTTTTGTAGGGGCCAACCCCCTTGTTTTGGCTACTTTATTATTCAAAAACTAAATCTCGCATGCCCTATTCCCTCTAAGGCATGTATCCCACTTCCCACCTTGTCTCATTTGCCCAACCCAAACCTCCAAGCACCCACCTTTCTCCATTCTCCTTACACTCAACCTCCCACACCATGGTTTTTGTATGCATGTTAGGTCAGGTTTAGGGGCACATGCGAGGGCTTGGGTGACCCTTTTTGGCACTTAGGGAGACATGTTAAGGGGAGTGTGAGTGTGGTGGGATTGGTCCTACACATAGAAATGTTTAGCCAAGCAAGTTTACACCTAGATGTTAATATTTGAGGCTTTTTTTTGGTAAGTACACCCCAATGGCATAGGCCGATGACATAGAGGGATTTGTGATGACATTTAGCACTCATTGGATTTGGGTGATACTCATAGGGATGAAACACCAGGACTTCCTAGGAGGTCACCCATCCCAGTACTACTCGAGCTTGAGTGCGCTTAACTAAAAAGTTTCCTCCATGGTTAAACCCAAAGCTTGCAACCCCATTTCTAAAACCTTCACCAAGTGTTGTGCCTTATGAACCATTCATTAGAAAGCCCCTTAAGCTCATCAATTGATAAATAGGAGATAGTTTCCACAACAAGTCAAATTGTGATATTGCTATCAAGATTTAGCCATGTGGTTTTGAGTCAAACTCGTTGACCCATGTTTCATGAGTAGTGATTAAACATGAATCCATATCTCATGAGAATAAATGGAACACTTAGCACTCATTGGATCTAGGTGATTCTCATAGGGTTGACGCATCGAAACTTCTTGAGAGGTCACCCATCCTAATACTACTCCAGCCTGAGCACACTTAACTATGACATTTCCTCCATGGTTAAACCAAAAGCTTGCAACCCCATTTGAAAAACCTTCACCAAGTGTTGTGACTTATGAATCATTCATTAGAAAGCCCCTTAAGCTCATTAATTGATAAGTAGGAGATAATTTCCATAGCAAGTCAAATTGTGATATTACTATTAGGATTTAGTTGTGTGATTTTGAGTCAAACTCATTGATCCATGTTTCATGAGTAGTGATTTGACATGAATCCATATCTCATGAGAATAAATGGAATATTTAGCACTCATTGGATCTAGGTGATGTTCACAGGGGTGAAGCATCGAGACTTCCTAGGAGGTCACCCATCCCTGTACTACTCTAGCATGAGCGCACTTAACTATGGAGTTTCCTCCATAGTTAAACCCAAAGCTTGAAACCCCATTTGCAAAACCTTCACCAAGTGTTGTACCTTATGAAACATTCATCAGAAAGCCCCTTAAGGTCATCAATTGATAAGTAGGAGATAATTTCCATAGCAAGTCAAATTGTGATATTGCTATCAGGATTTAGCTGTGTGATTTTGAGTCAAACTCATTGAACCATGTTTCATGAGTAGTGATTAAAAATGAATCCATATCTAATGAGAATAAATAGAAAATTTAGCACTCATTGGATCTAGGTGATGCTCATAGGGGTGAAACACTGAGACTTCCTAGGAGGTCACCTATCCCATTACTACTCTAGCCTGAGTGCACTTAACTGAGAAGTTGCCTTCATGATTAAACCTAAAGCTTGAAACCAAATTTTCAAAACGTTCACCAAGTGTTGTGACTTATTAAACATTCATTAGAAAGACCCTTAAGATCATTAATTGATAAATAGGAGATAATTTCCACAAGTCAAATTGTGATATTGCTATTAGGATTTAGCTATGTGATTTTGAGTTAAACTCATTAACCCATGTTTCATGTGTAGTGATTCAACATGAATCAATTTATCATGATAATAAATGCAAAAATTATCATTCATTAGATCTAGGTGATGCTCACAAGGGTGAAGCACCGAGATTTCCTAGGAGGTTACCCATCCCAATACTACTCCAGCTTAAGCACGCTTAATCAATAGTACAATTTGACTTGCTATGAAAATTATCTACTACTTATCAATTGATGAGCTTAAGGGGATTTATAATGAATGGTTCATATGACACAACACTTGGTGAAGGTTTTCCAAATGGGGTTGCAAGCTTTGGGTTCAACAATGGAGGAAACTCTGTAGTATCACAATTCAACTTGCTATGGAAATTATATGCTACTTATCAATAGAGGAAGTTGTTAATCAAATGTCACTTGGGAGTGGATAATGGTTAGAAAATGTAGGATAATTTATTTTCTTTTGAGGTAAGGTATTTCATGTCTTCTTTATGGGTCATGTGACCCTTCTAGGGAAAACCTTAGTGATATTATTCTTTATTTATTTTATTTACTTTTCAAGTTTGATGTTTACTAGGTGTACATTGTTTTGATTTGAAGAGTAAGAGATCCTAGGGAATATTACCTAGGATTATTTTATTGGTCTATAATAGGGAGGGGAATTATTTTCCACTTCTCATACAAAATCCAAAGAGTAATTTTGCACTTACAGGATAGCACTCTTATGACAGATTTATACCTTATTGTCTATTTGATTTGTTTTCTCTATGTATCTATGATGTTATGACTCCTACTTTGATAGTTATTTTACATTATAGTGCAATGTCTAGATAATGATTTTATTAAAGCTACTTATAATAATAAATTGAACACAAACATCTTGATTTGAACAAGATCAAATGTGAAGCAAATAGATTATTCTTATCTATCACTAGGAGAACTTAAAATGATATTCCTTATGGAACAAAACTTTGAAAGGTATTGATTTATGATTCAAGGTGAGATACATTTACATGTTAATTACTTGAGCATCCAAAAGCAATGACCATCCTTTGAAATGAATCTCTTTTATATTCCATTTATGACTATTATGATAAATCTATCTTTCCTATTTCAATGCAACTAAATGCATGACATTGAATCTTGCAATACAAATACATTTGATAATATCCAAATTTCTTCATTTCCTTTATGGATCCATTTTTCACAATAATGTATATAAAATGAAGATCTCATTTCTACAATACAATACACAAAATACATAATGCAAGGTTCATCTTTACAATGCAATATTCAAAAACATAGAGAAATATTTCATCCTTTCAAATGCATTACACAGTGAGATATCTCTTTCCTTGCTTCATAAACACATGGGATGACAAAAAACTTCTTCCTTGGATCCAATGAGCACAAAACCTACAAAAATGTATACACAAGAACCATGGATGCTCACCTCCCATCTTAGGCCTATCTAAGGCCACCCCCAAGCTAGGGGAAACAAGGCTCACATGGGTTACAAATAACCAAACTCACTAATGCATGAAAAACATAACACAACATTTCACAACCCCAACCAAGGCTTTCACAATGATTCACATATGGAATCATGAACATTGGGTGAAGGCAGGCTCTCCAAAGAGGAGAATTCCATATCTACATAAATGCATAATTTTGCAATTGCAACATGCTTCAACAACACTTTCTCAAAACATGTTTCTCTTCATGCCACTTCACTTATACCTCCCACATCACAATACAAGGTCATATAGCTTCATTGGAGCCCATATTCCATGAAAAATACCACGTCTCCAAGATAAAGGTTTCTCAAATACATTTTTGAGCCCAACTAACCCCTTCACCCAAGGCTTCTCTTCCCTCCCAAGGGTGAGTGAAGCCTTCACACCCCAAAACAACATTCATTGCAAAAAAGAAAGAAAGACAAGAAACAAAAAAAACTAATAAATAACTCATCACAACATATACAACATAATATAACATCACATTTACACTTCTACATGAACATAGACCCAACATCATTATGCAAGCGTCAATGGAAAACTATGGCATGAGCACCAACCTTGGTCCTAGCTAATGGAAAATGATAGTTGTTGAAGAGCTCCCTTTTCCCTAGATTTCTCCTCTAATAACCCTAATTGTCTCTAAACTTAGAGAGTGGGTGGATACTCTACTAGTTTGTCACAATCCCTCTTAAAAGGCCTACCCACTAACTTAATTTTTTGGCAAAAATATGAAGCCCACCATCTCTTACACTATTATTCCTACTAAGAATAAAACCTTGATTAAGTGTGAGGATGAGGGGAAATGTTATAAATGTTTAGAATAACTGAGAGGGGGGGATGGGGGTGGGGTGGGGGGTGAATCAGTTACTCGAGGTCTATATGTACCACTTGAATAATTTAATAATAAACACTTCACTGTTCCACTTATCCTATTGTTGTTCAGTCTCTACTGTAAAACTATCATAAACTTTAACTTGCATTGCATAATGAAAATATTATCAAATGTAAACATTCATCACAATTTTGACAGTAGGATATAATGTGGAAACCCAATTTGGGAAAAACCACCAACTACATGTCACTCTCTTTCACTTTTTTGAATTGAGCTTTATTAGAAGCCAACCCTATTAAAGGTTACAAAACACACTATTAAATATGACCTGGTTAGAGGATTTAATCATCATGTTAGGAGTGGTCTTGTAAGAGGATTTCTACATTCCATTTAGAATTTCTCGTAGTTAAAGGATTTACATAGACTATTAAGTCTTCAAATGATTGTTAGGTCAACCTTAATTAAAAGGATTTCAATACAAACTGTTTACAATGATAGGAAAGAAAATAGTAGGTTTGATTTGTGTGATTACAACTCACTTTTTTAGGTTTAGATCTCTATTTGGTCCTTATGTTGGTTTACTGATAAGCCTTCCATCGACATTTCTGATCTTGATCTGCTTGGACACCCTTCAAGCAATTAGTCCACTCTTCTTATCAATACTTAAGCCTTATGCTCTAATTCACTTATCAATAGAAACATCACATTTGCAAGATTATCTCCTTTAGCTTCACAATAACTCACTTGTGTGTTTCTAATCAACCTTTCTCTGTATGACTCTCTTTGCATACATGCTTGTGTGGGTGCACACACACACACACACACACACAAACACACTCCACACCAAATGTTTGGCTCTATATCTCTTTAAATAGGTAGTTCATGCTTTACCATTTCCTACATCCACTGTAGATCTTAAGGTTTACAATTAGATTCAACTTGATTCAATGTATTTGTCCATCTTCTTGATTATCCTCTAGAAACTTCTCTCAAATCCATCTGTTAGGTCTTTACCTAAGCATCTTCTTGAATTTAATAATGCAATCCATCAAACTTATATTCAACACAATTTACATCTTTGAAGAAATTGACTGATTCATCTTGATCTTACGATTTCTTTGAATTTATTCTTCTTACTGTCACTTGACAATCACTAAATTTTGATACTTGATCAGTTCATTGAAATACTCAATCATTGTAAATATTTTTGGCTTGGCATCAACTAACTTTCTCGGTTAGTGCTAATGCTCAATCAACACTAGATTTTATCAGCACTAACTATAGCTCGGTTAACACTATCATTACTAGACACTCCTTAATATTTTACTCTTTTTCTTAGCTTGGCTTAGCTTTCTTGACATAAACATTGACTTTTCTTTATCAAAGTCTATCTAATCAAATGTAAATTATAATTCCCTTTTCATAACTTCAACCTTTCCTCTAGGTGCTATAGTTATGAGCAACTTCTCAAATCCTCTTCATCAATCACATAGATATGACATTTAGATTAGGTAGCAATATGTCTCATCCATATAATTGACATCAATGACAAAACAACAATTTTTCCAATTGTAAGTTTCCAACATGGAAAGTCATGGGGCATCACCAATTTCGAATTGGTTAAAGAATGAATTGTCTAGAGGGTCTCCAAAGTTACCTAGACAATAAAATGATGAAATTTAGACCTATAACATGTTATACTATCATATAGGTAGCTTATTTTCACTAAAATAACATCTTGGGACCACTTTTAAGCACTCTAAAGTCCATATGAAGTTTGAATTCGAAATCCAACATGATGGTGAACTATCCTAACACTCTCCCAAGTGGATATTTTTAAATAACTAGTGGGGATTAGATTTGGGTTAAGTGATATCATGTCCAAGAACCCTAAATGACATGTCATCTTGATGCAGGGCATCATGGGTTGCCTTCTAATCCTGCTTTTTTTCTTTTTCCATCAGTATTAACCGAGTTCTAATAGTGCTTACCAAGTTGTAGTAGTTACCAAGTGGCTATGTTGGTTGAGTAATAGTTTTGACCGAGTTCATGTATCAATCAAATTGTAGTTCGAACTAAGTTCCAGTATTGACTGAGTTGCACTTTGGACTGAGTTTAGTAATTTCTGAGTTACAATGTTAACCATGTTATTCCATGTTATCAAGTTCCTTCAATGCTAATCAAGTTTTTTAGTGTTGACCAAGTGCTCATTCATGTGTTGAGTGAATCTGATATTTGTTGATGCTCGGGTTCTTCTTTGATTAACTTTGTCTCTGATTAATTATTAGTTTGAGCTTACTTATGTATTTAATTTGAATCATGAATTTAATGATAGGATATTTTCTTAGGATGAGTGTAGACTATTTTGAGGTTGGCCTTTCTATTATGTAATGGTCTAGAATCTTTCATAAGCCATTTTGGCAAGTATAAGTAGAGATATTTGATTTAGTTTAGGGGAAGGACTTAGAGAGTCAGAGCAAATATTTCTAAAATTATAAATTTGAAGCTAGACCATAGATCTTAAAATAATATTTTGTATGTGGTTGTAACCTAGAAGGCCTTATAGCTGGGCATGTATGTTGATAATTTGTTTAATGACCCTTTCCAATAGGCCACTAAAAAAAACCCTAAATTTAATTCACTGTTGAAAGTATATTGCTGAATAAAAGAAATAATAGTGCCAATGTATTCATTCAATGAAAACCAAATGTTTTTACAAATGATATGGAAATTTTTAGCACCAAAACATTATGATGTGGCACATTATAGAGAAACCCTAACTGGTTGTATACAATCGAGAACTTGTTACAACTACAGATTGAAATGAAGAACTTGGATTGATCAAATGTTGGAGACTGAATGCTAAAGATGATATGATGAAAGTGTAACTCCAACTAAAACTCCAAAAATAGGGACATTACAGGTCTGTCCCTCCTAAAATTGCTTGGCCTCAAGAAATCTTAATGTTGGATGCTACAAAATCACTTCTCCCTCCCAAGTAGCATCTTCAACAGGTAAATCTTTCCACTTAACTAGATACTCTTTGATTACTCTCCTACGAAGCTACTTCTCTCTACTATCTAGAATGGATTCTGGCACTAAGATCAATTTCCCCTCATCATCCAAGGGAGGTAATACTATAGAAGGCATCACATTCTGACCCAATGCCTTTTTGAGGCATGATACATGAAACACATTGTGCACTCTATTATCTGTGGGAAGCTCCAACTCATAAGCCACCTCACCAACTCGTTTGATGATCCTGAATGGTCCATAATAGTGTGGCTTGAGTTTCTCTGCACCACTCTTCTTGAGAGTGGACTACTTATATGGCTACAACATGAGGTAAACCATATCATTTACCTTAAAACTACGCTCAGTCCTCTTCTTGTCTGCATATTGCTTTTGCTAGTTCTGAGCTCTAGCAATGTTGTCTCTGAGTGTAGCAACTATATCCTTACTTTCTTATAATAGCTCACCTACACGGGGTACTCGACTATCTCCCAACAACAAAGCTAAGAAACTAGGTGCCTCATAACCATAAAGTACCATGAAGGGTGTCATTTGTATAGTCATATGATATGTAGTATTGTAACAATACTCACAGAGATATATCCATCTGACCCAAGCTCATTGTTGATTTGCCACATAATTCCTCAAACACCCTTCCACCCATTTGTTTACAATCTCTATTTGACCATCAGTTTGTGGGTGATAACTAGTACTAGGTGTAAGCTCAGTGCCACACAACTGAAATATCTCTTACCAAAAGTGACTCATGAAGTGACTGTCCCTGTCACTCACAATACTTCGAGGCAAACAGAATAATCTAAAAATCTCCCTGAAGAAGACCTCTGACACCTGAGTTGCTAAGTATGTAGTAGTGATAGGGAAGAAGTGAGCATATTTTGTTAGCCTATCCACCACCACATAAATACAATCACGCTCTTGGCCCTGGGAAAGCCCATAATAAAATCCATAGAGATGCACCCCCATTTCCTGTTAGGAATAGGAAGTGGCTGTAGGAGCCCTACTGGATAAGTGTGCTCTTATTTGTTCTGCTGGAAAACATGACACTCTCGCACATACTGCAAAACATCAGCCTTAAGTCCCTTCCAAGTGAATCGTTCCCATACTAATCTGTAAGTCTTGAAATACCCAAGATGGCTTGCTGTAGGTGAATTATGGAATGCTCTCAAAATCAATTGCTTCACATTCGATCCTAGGATTAAGTAAATCCAGTTCTTGTAAATGATCAAATTATCTATGAGAGTGTATTTGCTGTCAATTATTGTTCCCTCCACTATAGCAAAGGCCCATGTACCTTTGGCATATTCTGCTACAATCAAGTGTCGCCAATCCTTTGATAACTGAATCATAGAAGTGAGGTGTGGCCTACGGGATAAAGCATTTGCAACAATATTTTGTGTCCCCTTAACATATGTGATATCAAAATCATATGCCTATAACTTACTCACCCACTTCTATTGATGATCATTCAGGTCCCACTATCCCAAAAAGTGCCTCAAACTATTATGATCAGTTTTAATACAAAATTTGCTGCCCACAAGATACTGTCTGAATTTGGCCAAGGCATGCATGATGGCCAACATCTCCTTATCATATATACTGAATGATCTCTCAGCCCTTTTGAGTTTCCCACTCTCATAAGCTATAGGATTCTTGTCCTGCATGAGTACACCACCAATTCCCTCTCCAGAAGCATCAAATGGCTTCATGAAATCAGGCAATGCCAATACTAGGCATGTAGTCATTATTTCTTTGAACCGCATAAAACACTCTTGTGCCTCCCGAGTCCACACAAATGCCCCTTTCTTTAGCAAATCTGTCATGGGGGTTGCATGTCGTGAGTAGCCACTAACAAATCTGTGATAGAATCCACATAGACCAAGGAACCCTCTTAACTGTGTAAGGTTCTCTGGTGGTGGCCAATTAACAATAGCACAGATCTTTTCAGGATCCATTCGCACTCCTACACTAAT
This sequence comes from Cupressus sempervirens, assembly GCA_028749045.1. Classification (NCBI taxonomy): domain Eukaryota; kingdom Viridiplantae; phylum Streptophyta; class Pinopsida; order Cupressales; family Cupressaceae; genus Cupressus; species Cupressus sempervirens. The sequence continues at coordinate 377,824,588 of CM053785.1, forward strand.
GATGTGTCCAAGATACAACAATTTTGTCATCCCTAAATCACATTTGGACTCCTTGGCATATAAGGACTCACTCTGTAAAATGCTCAATACTATCTCCAAGTGCTCTAAATGTTCCTACCATGTCCTACTATAGATCAAAATATCATCGAAGAATACCAGCACAAATTTCTTCAAATGATGGTGGAAGACCTTGTTCATAGTGGACTAAAAAGTGGTAGGTGCATTAGTCAAACCAAAAGGCATGACTACAAACTCAAAATGCCCATAATGACATCTAAAAGTAGTTTTTTCAATATCCTACTCTCGAACTCTGATCTAGTGATAGCCTGATCTCAAATCAATTTTTGTGAAATAACAAGCCCTATGCAATTCATCTATCAGCTCATCGATGTGTGGGATGGGATACTTGTTCTTTATAGTTCTCTTATTCAACACCCTGTAATCAATACACATTCGTAGAGTTCCATCCTTCTTTTTTACCAAAACAATAGAAGATGCAAAAGGTGACTTACTTGGTCTGCTGTGTCCCATCGCTAGCAACTCCTTGATGGTCCTCTCGATCTCATCTTTGAGTCATTTTGGGTGCTAGTATGGTGTGATCATGATAGGCTTAGCACCTTCCTGTAGCTCAATAATGCGCTCAATACCTCTGTTTGGTGGCCTGCCTGGTGGAATCTCACTAAATACCTTCCCATACTTGATTCTCAATTTTTGTATATCTGGATGATATTCAATCTTATGTTGCTCCCCCTGGGTAGGCATCAAAGTGCATATTTCCGCCCACTCTATATTATTATTCTTGGCTAATCTCTCCAACTGCCTAAATGAGATAGTCCTGACATCACCAGTATGGATAGCCTTCAGCACATGAGTCTTTCCATCCACCACAAATCATATCTCCATATCCTCTAATCTCAGGGTAACCTCCTTCAAATAATGTAGCTATTGCATCCCAAGTACTATGTCCATGTCACCCATGTTGACCACATGATAGTCTGCCTTAAACTCATAGTTGTTCAGGTGCAAAGGTAGCTCTCACACCATCCTATCACAACGAAGAGTATATCCATCAGCTACCTTAACTCTCAGTCCCTTGAACTCCTTAGTAATGAGTCCATGCCTCTCCACAAATCATGCATCAATGAAATTATGCGTGGCACCTATATCCAACAAAGTAATAACCTTCTGTCCTACCAAGACTCCCCAAAATTTGAAAGATCCTTCTCTTTGAATACTAGATAGATGTGCCTCCTATAAATGTAGCTCTGGAGCCTCTTTTTTCTTAGCACTATCTACCTCTTGTTCACCCTCTGCCTCATTAGGATTCTCATCATGGTGCTCTGAGATATCTGAATCTGAACCTTCATAATAAGCCCACATCACCCGATTAGCCTTCCCCTTAGGCCTCATAGGACAATCATGACCAAACTCATAGGGACCTTTGCAAAAGAATCATAGCTTCTTCCTACATAGGTCATTAAGAATTTCCTTATCCCAAGGTGTAGTTGGCTTGCCTTTTGAGTCACTAACCTTCTCTTTACCCTTGTGAATTCCCCTTTGTTATCTCTAAATGATGAAGAACCCTTTGAACTAAACCGGTTTGCTGGAGCTACAAGTTCCATATTGTGGGCTTTCTTCATGGCTTCCTATAATGTAGGAGGATCAAAGGTCTTTACCCACCCCTTGAGTGGTTCAGTTAATCCCTCGGTGAATAAAATGATTAGCCTCCTTTTTGAAATGTTAGGCACCATTACTACAAGCTTCTGGAAGTCATTGATAAATTGTTCTAAGCCTCCTAACTGTCTCAACTGGACTAAATCTCAAAAATAAACTTCAAGATTTTTTTTATCAAACCTTTCTATCAATCTATCCACAAACTCTTGATAAGTGGTTACCTGATTGTGTTGCAATGTGATCATGCCATGTGTCCACCAATAATGTGCTGCCCCATCTAAGTGTAAAGTGGCATACTTGAGTGCTTCGAATTCTATCATAGTCTTCAAAGATAGGAAAGTATCCACCATATGAATCCAAGCACGAGTAGTCATTTTTCCACTGCCATCAAATGTGGGTAAAACCAACTTGTTGGTGACCTGTTGCAACTCACTGTGTTTATCTACTTGCTTATGCCTGGTAGCTATATAGTTTAGGTACCTGTCAAATGTCCATCCATATTGTACATATTCTGGTAATGAATCCCACTCATTCCTCATTTGTCAGAGTTCATCTACAATATTTGTTACCATAGCATCAAGTGTGCGTGGTGGAGTTTCTTCTCTGAATGTAGGACATGTGGGTCTGTCAGTTGTTCCAAACTGTGTCCTATGTTGTGATCCTACTATGCTCCTATCATCCTAGTCATTGTTATGATTATTTCTCCTATTTTTCCCAATAAAATGTTGCATCATAACCATCATTTCCTGTGTACTTGCCTCTATTGACTGTAGAAGCCTCTCTTGTTGCTGTAAAGTCTCATCATCTCGCACACTTTTGGATGGGCTTTGAGAATGTCTCTCAATCATATTCTTAGTTATGTTGGTTCTTTTGTAAACTAAATTAAATGGTGGCTGGGTAACCCTATCAGGCTGGTAGGAAATTGCTCTGATACCACTGTAATGACCCTTTCCAATAGGCCACTAAAAAAAACCCTAAATTTAATTCACTGCTGAAAGTATATTGTTGAATAAAAGAAATAATAGTGCCAATGTATTCATTCAATGATAACCAAATTCTTTTACAAATGATAAGGAAATTTTCAGCACCAAAACATTATGACATGGCACATTATAGAGAAACCCTAACTGGTTATATACAATCGAGAACTTGTTGCAACTACAGATTGAAATGAAAAACCTAGATTGATCAAATGGTGGAGACTAAATGCTAAAGATGATATGATGAAAGTGCAACTCCAACTTAAACTCCAAAAATAGGGACATTACAACTTGATGAATCAATAGAAGTTTTTTTTTATCTCTCTCCTTGGTGTTGTTTTGTCTGTATTTTCTTCCATTGTGTTTACCTAGCAAGGTGGTCGGATAGTTGGGTGTGCCTTTGGACCTAGCTATTCTCTTCCCTCCTTGTACCAAGTGGTATTAGAGCTAGGTTCATACTTGTGAAGATTGGATTGTTTAGAACTGTAAGTTGAATTTGGTTTTAGGGTGGTAGATTTTTGGATTTGATCTATAACTTGTAGAGGGTTATGATCTTGTAGGAACCTATTTGCAGAGATAGTTCGAGGTAGAGGAAATGTAGACACTCCTATTATGGATATGTTGAGACAAATTGTAGCTAGAATAGATGTTGTAGAGACAACCCAAAGGCACATCTTGATTATGTGAGTGATGATGAAGGAATATCACCAAACCCTAATCCAAAACCTAAGGAAGATTAAGATGAGGAAAGATTGTTGAGAGTATTGTCTAGAGAACATTCAAAACATGTTGTAGAATTTTTTCCTTATGATGAAAAATTGGATACCAATATTGTGTTAGATTGGATCTCTAATATGGAGAAGTTCCTTGAGTTTGAAAACACTCTTAATAATAGGAAGGTGAAAATTGTAGGCACTACATTGAAAGGTCATGCCTCACTGTGATGTGAGAATTTGCAAACTAATAGACAAAGGATAGGAAAGGATAAGATAAAAACTTGGCTAAAAATGGTGAACAAGGTGAAGAAGAAATTCCTTCCTACTAATTACCAAGTTAGCTTGTTGAGAAAGATGCAAACTTTGAGACAAAATGACATGACTGTGAAGCAGTATATTGAAGAATTCTATAGATTAGACATTAGATCTGGACATGTGGATGATGAGGTTGAGAAAGTTGCAAGATATCTAAATGGATTGAGATATAGAAATCAAGATGAAATAAGATTTGTGAAATTAAAAAGTGTGGAAGACACATATGACATTTAGGTCAAATTATTTGTCAATTAGTGACTTAATACTTAGTCAGTTGTTTACATTGCTACCAAGATCCTTATGTAGAAAGAAGTTTCTACCAAGAATTTGAGATATAAAATAGTGCAAGTCATGCTTCATAGTGTCTATTGAGCTTTTGAGGAAAAGTATAATGTAAGTTGAGCTTCACAGAGTCTATCGAGCTCTTTAGTGTAAGCAGTGAAGGATGTATTGTTAATTGATCTCTGTAGTATTACCTAATCTTATTAGTGTCTACCGAGCTAACAATATGTTAATGAAGTGAATGAAGGTAGTGTTGACTGAGCAATGTAGTGTCAATCAAGTATTTTAGTGTCTACCAAGTTCTTCAATGTTCGTCAAGTCACCAAGTGTTGACTAAGTTCCTGCTACTCTGAGTGATCAATGTGAACCAACACCAATGTCAACCAAGTGCTAAAGCTTTTTGAGTGTTGATAGTGTTTTTGAGTGTTAGAATATCACCCGAGTTGTCTTCAGAACCTAAGTTAAAATAGTAAGTTGACTTAGTGAAGATTGTTTGACTTAGGTTTTGTGGCTAACTCCAAGAGGTAATTTGTTAGATTGGTGTTATGTAATACATTATATCATATCAAAATGAGAATGTGAACAAGTAAGAAGAAGCATGAGTGAAAATTATAAGAAGGCTACAAGTAGTATAATAAAAATTAGAGTCTTATTTATCATAGCAAGGTGATCATTATATTTCAAAGGGATCTCATTCAATAACCAAGTTGTAGATTAGAGATTAGCCACTGATTCATCCTAATACGTGCATCAATAAAATCCTCTAACAAGGTGGACTTAATAGTCTTATGCTAAATCTCCTAATAGAGTGCATACTTTATTGTGTGTTATAAATCCTTTCACAAGGTGGACCTAATAGTCCTTATTGCTCCTAATAGGGCAGATCATCATAAGCGATCAATTGTAAGCTTTAACAGACTAACTTTATATTGTATTAATAAAGATTGTGGGTATGATCCCCACCCCATTTTTACTTTCTATTTGGAAGGTTTCTGGGTCACCAAATATTGTGTCAAGTGTTATGAATATTTTTATTGCATTTAGTCTTTCATGCATGCAATTAGATCTGATTACACTATGAATGTTTAATAGGTGAATTAAAGTACAAATTTTATTAGTTCCTGACTCACTCCCCCCCTCTTAGTCACCTAGTCTATATTACATTTCCAACAATTGGTATAAGAGCTTTTGTTCTCACATCATAATTTTAGTATCTCGAGAAAATATTAGAGGTAATGGAAGTATATAGACTAGAGAAAGCTATTATGAATGAGAATTTGGATCTACAATTGGCCATGAAAAAATTCAATAAAATAAAGGAGTAACTCTCTAAATCCTTGGAAAGAAGAAAAGACCTAAATTGGAAAAAGAATTGAAAAGTTTAGATGAAGCTAATGGAACAATCAAAGATCTACTTGATAAGAATCATATTGTTCATGAAGAAGGCAAAAAACTAAGAAGAGAACAAAAAATTCAATCAATTAGAGTGTGTGAAGACATGGAACAAAAGGACAAAGATAAAGAAGGGAAAATATTGCTAATTGAAAGGATATAAGAAAAGGACAATGAAATTCATCAAATATCTCTTTAACAAAAAGATTTGATTGATCAAATCAATGATGCAAATTAATAGCTTATCAACTTGAGGAGATAGAATGAAATATTGCAGAATGATCTTAGAATAGAGAAGCAGACCAATGAGAGGATAATGAAATCTCTAGAAATCATGAATCAACTGGATAAGAAAACTCAATTTAAACACAAAGGTAATGGAGGATTAAGATACATAGAAGAAGGTGAATCATCTCAACAAGGAGCTCAAAATAATAAAAGACCTACTTGTAATCATTTTGGAAAGATAGGATATACATCAAAAAAGTGTTGGAGAAATGGAAGATCAAAGTTCAGTGGAAAGTGTTATAGTTGCAACAAACCAGGACATAGAACAAGTGAATGCAAAGATAAAACTAAGTTTGAAGGAAAATGATTTAATTGCAACAAACAAGGGCACAAATATTTAGAGTGCAAGACCAAGAAATGGAACCTGGTAGAACAAATTATTAAAGCTATATTTGGTTGGGATTACAACACATGTTGTAGATGTCACTATTGTGGTGAGTATGGGCACATTGGAGAAAATTGCATAAAACATCACATGAGGAAGAGGGACACTACAAACAGATGTTTTGTATGTATATAACTTGGACATCTTGCCAAGAATTGTATGAACTGAGGAAGAATTGAAAATAAAAAGAAAGCAAAGGTTAAAAAATTAGAAATCAAATGAAGCAACAATGGGTAAAGAAGTCTCTAGAGAATGCAAACAAGAGTAATGAAAACATTGATACCCAAGTCAATGAGTTGGGTGACTCAACCATCTCAAACTAGTTACCTATGAAGATTACTAGAACTATGATTTAGAAGGAGATATCTCACATCAATTCCAGTAAGTAAGTAGAAGATTTATATCAACATTTGAGATGCATAAGGACCACTGAGTTAAAATGATAGCTAAAGTGATGTCTTAGACCTTACTGACCAAAGTCGAGTCAAAAACCCTTATCAAGGAAGGTTGGGTTGCAAGCCCTAACTGATCTGGGATGTAGATGGTGAGATTAGAGTTCTTGTTGAGTTGAAGACTTAGTTGAGTTGGACAAATTTTCATCGAGCTAACTATTGTACAATGCATTAATGGAAACTTAAAGACATAATTTTGTTAAAAAGGAGAAATCAAAGGATTTGTTTCATTGCAAATTTTTAGAGCTAAGAGTGAAGAGCATTCTAGAGCCCCTGAGTGATTCAGAGCAATTTCATCAACATTTATTCCTACATTTGAAGTATTATCGAGTAGTATGGCATCTTCTAGAAGTAGAGGAAAGAAAGGTTTAGAGATGTTGGTCTGAGGTGTCAACTATAAAGCCCCTACATTCAAATTGAGTTTGGTAGTTGTAGAAGAACTTGACCCAGTTGGAGCTCAATCACAGATTCCTCCTAAAGTTCTTGTAATTCATGATATTTAGTCATATTATCATTGTTCTATCCAAGAATTAGGAACCCTAGAATGAACTAGGTGTATAATGAGTTGTGTGTGGATGCGAATTTGAAACTTGAGCAAAAGCATTTGGAAATGAAAGGTTTAATGCATATCTTGCATATGCCAAGAGATTATCAAGGAAAGTGGATTAGGTTTATTCTAATTTGAGTTCACGACATGGATTTATGGTTGGATCAACCAATTCAAATTACCAAGAAGATGATTCATAGAATCATAGGTTTGCCTATGCTTAACAAGGAAAAAACCACTAAAACCCTAGGTCAGGTCGAACTAGATAAAAAGGAATCTTGTTGAGTGGGATGGAAATAAGATGAAATTTAATGGTGTAACTAACATGGAGATCAAATTTTTCATCCATGTTATTTCCCACAAGATCTAAAGTTTGATAAGATTGAACAACATTCTATGTGAAGCTGTTGACCTAGCTTTCAAAGTGGTGAAGAACAACTTGTCTTTCGACCTTGTTGAGTTGTTGTTGAACCAACTAAGCAAAAACATGGAGAGCATCCAAGTTTTGATGAATAATCCATGTAAGTTCAGATTACTTTTAACCTATTTGTTCTTTTATGTAAAAAATTTATTTCCTTCCAAAGGAACTATGGCATGGAAGAAGGATACACTAGTTATCAAATTAATGAATTCATAGCTAAGATGGGTGATAATTTTGAAAGAATTATGGATGCATATTTTGAGACTTTTAAGGAGAAAATGCAAAGTAGATACAAAATTCCTAAGAAGCTAGTGGAAGACTATGAACAAGATATCTATTTTCTTGTGGATTGTGACAAAGTACATGTCTAGGTAGTAAGGCCAAGAGTGGCATGGGTTAAGCCTCTTGGATATGAGGTTAACATTGATGATACAAGAGATATAATTGAAGCTCTTATAAATGAGCCAGTGGACCCTAAGGCACCATATTTTGGTACCTATGAAGAAGCCAAGGCTAGAATTTCATTGGAAATCAAGCTTCCTCAAGCCATAAAGAAAGGAAGAAAATAGGTTGAGAAAATCTTGAAGGAATCCAAAAAGTCTAGCTCTCCTCTTCTACTGACAAAGGGAAAAGGAGATGATGTTGAGGAAGAGGAAGCAACTAAGGAAGATGCAGAGGAAGAAGAATTTGAAGAGGGGGATCCTCTCGAGAAGAAAGGGATGGTTGTCATAACTAGGCCTACAAAGTTCTCCCTTGCTGTATTCACAAAGAGACCTACAAAATCTAGGAACAAATTAAAATTGTAGGATGAAGATGAAGAAGTGGAAGTAGTATTCAAGAGGTCCACCCCTACCTTCCAAGAAAGACTAAAAAGATTGCAAAATGGAGGAGGCATGAAAGATTTCAAATTCCTTAAGTATGAAACAAGGACCAAGAAGGAGTAGAATCAAATTGAAGAAGCCCTAGTGGATAAGATGGAAAAGTGGAAGTACTCTCTAGAGGAACTAACCAAGCAAGTTCTTGATGTATTATTGAAGGAAATTGCACCACAATGGGATAATATAGTAAATATTTCCAAGGACATCAGAGAATAAACCCCGAGAAAACTTATGACAATTCTATTTGATAAGGAAGTGAAGGAATCATTGAAAAAGAATGAACAAAAGCTAGCCCCTAAGTTCAATGAATTCCTAATCCTATCAAAAGACATTGAATCTATTGTGAAATCTAACACAACTGCATGGAAGAGTATCTATGGTCTACACAAGCCTAGTGAGGAGGTTGTGCAAATAGATGATGAAAAAGAGGATGAAGAGAAGGATGATGATAAAGAAGATGCTCAATGATGAAAATGATGTGGAGGATCAAACTTCTAGTGGAATCCTCCCTAATATTCAAAGTATTTAAGATTCAAACCTAGAAAATATAGTAGCAAAGGTAATGGTCTCCCCCCACTCTCTCTGAGAAAAGACTTAGTGCCACCTAGCTAAGAGAAGTCCCCTACTGAGTCAATTGTGGTAAAAACTATTCCATCAAGCACCCAATTGATAGTTGGAACCATCCTACCAAGTGCTATGTTGACCACTTCATCTACCAAAAAATAGGTTCTAGTTATTACAGTAGTGGATCAAACCGAGTCACAACCAACATTAGTATGTTTTCCTGTTATAACTGTTATTTCTTCATTTAACAACATTATTTATTTACCAATTGTATCTACAATAAGTGCAGTAAAAGTTGAGGTTAAGCCTTAACCAAGCATAGAGGAGTTGAGAAAAGGAAAAGAGATTATTCCTTCTAGTGAAAAGAGTAAAGAGGTAGAAGCCTCTATTAATGGAATTGATCTAGAGGAAGATATTGTAATACCTAATTGGGATCTTTCCAATCTAACCCTTGATCAAATGGATACCCTAGGTGAGTTATGGAAGAAAAGGGATAGACAACAAAAGTTTAGAGAAGAGAAGAAAAAGAAAAACCAAGTTCTTGAAGATATCAAGGGTATATTTATTGATGTATTGAATATTGAGGTTGATGAAAAGCAACCAATTCAGGATCAACTTGTTGACATTGTTCACAAGTATAATGAGGAAGTGAATGGACATGACAAAATTCTACAGAGGGTAGAAATGAAATTTGAAAATAATTTTTTTGAGAAAGTAGCTTAGAAAATAGCTATTGATCAAGTAGAATCATCTACCATTCTTGCTACATTTGAAGATTATGTAAATAATGTTGTTACTTTATTTGTAAATTTAAGTGATACATCAAATTTTACTAAGAAAATAAAGGATAAGCTATCTAAGATAGATGCTGACATGAAGGCTATTGCACATTAGTTGTCACTTGATCGTAGCTATAATTCTACACATTTTGTGAAAATAAGATATCTGGCATATCTTTAGGCATAATTATTGACGGAAGAAGTTAGGATAAGGGCCACACTAGCATAAATATAGGGTATGATACTTCCCAACATGGATTCAATGCAAAAAGATATTGCACATGCTAAAACATTGATCCATGACAACAATTTCTCTATAGCTAATTACATGATGGAACTATCAGCTGAGGTGTATATAGCTTTGTACAATTCAAAAGTTTTTCAAGAGAATTAGGACAAGACAATGTCCATACTTTTGAAGATACACAGTGATTTCCTTTCACATTTTAGTGTTACCTTGTAATTTTGCATTTTTGGCATTTGTGTTAAAAAGGGGGAGAATAGTATTATCATACACAAGATATATGTATATAAGGAAATATATGTACAATAAGAGAGATGTATATACATAGTAGAAAACATGTTTGCAATTTTTTTTTGAAAACTTAAAAAAAAAAAGATTTAGAGTTTACCAAGTTGCAAACCTAGACATGTTGATAGGGGGAGTTTTGACTTGTATTTTGAGTAGTATTCAAGCTTTTAGTATGATAAAATTTTTTTTCACTAATTCCAAAGGGGGATATTTTTGACATTAATGTCAAATTATTTGTCAATTAGTGACATAACACTTAGTTGAAGTTTTTTACATTACTATTGAGCTCCTTATGTAGAAAGTGTTGGAAATATAAGAGGAGTAATTGAGAGGGGAGAGGTGAATTAGTTACTACTAAAATAAATCCTAAATCCCTTAGATGTGAAATCAAATTCGGACTTATAAAACTGATTATTATTGATACTCGGTAAACATACATAAATTGTTGTAACTTGGTAAATGCAGAATGTGTTTAACTTAGCAGATCTTAAGATATTGTCAGTAATTTACTTGCAAGCATGAAAGAAATAACATGAACACATATGACACCAAGATTTAATGTGGAAAACAAATTTGGGAAAAAACACCAAATGCAACTAGTTACTATTTTTCACTCTTCTGAAGTGAGCCTTGTTTGGAGCTAACCCTGTTAAAGGTTACAAAACACGTTGTTAGGTGTGACCCTATTAAAGGATTTAATCACCCTATTAGGAGTGGCCTTGTAAGAGGTCTTGAAACAATTTAAATGAATTTCCACCTTGTTAAAGGATTTACAAATGGATGTTAAACCAACTCTGTTAAGAGACTTTAGATCACTACTACAATGGTTAGAGAGTAAAAATGAAATGACCTGATTGTGATGCAACTAAATTGCTAATTACAGATCTTTATTCTAGCTTATACTTGATCCTTCCTGATTGAATAACACTTTTCTGCTCCACAAGGATACCTGCTTATACTTCAAGTTTGCTTCCTCTCTTCTTATCTCTTTCAACTTATTCAACTTGCATACTTTGAAATCACAAATTGACCTTTTACTTATATCTTCTAGATTATCAAGTTGGCTCAAATAAAAATTAGAATAACTGATATTCATTACCATAGTTATCTAGAATCAATAGGTAAAATAATTAAGCTTTACATGCCAAAGTAAGAAAATCCTTTGGTATTCGACCTAGCTCGGTAGAAACTAATTCTAAAGCAATTTCCTATGTTAACTAATAGGAGCTTGGTTAACACTGTGAATTTACAAAATTTCTTTGGTAATCGAGTGAACTCAGTTAATACTAGCTCTATTGAATTTTCCTTTATTAATCAAGTGAGCTCAGTTAACACTCTTTTCTACATAAATTCCTTTGATGCCCGAGTAAGCTCGGTAGATATTGCCTTCTATACATAGTAGACTCAAGAATGCTTAGTAGACAAGGAAAATTATCTTCAATAACCAAGTGAGCTCAACATGCACTAACTATCAAACTATATGACATTTTTGTAACATCAAAGACAACACACAATTAATCAATTGTATCCAACAATCTCCCTCTTTGGCATTAATAGCAACACAACATGTCATAGCACATTGAAATTTTGAGAACAAGACTCCCTCTATTAGAAAGTTTCTCCCTCTTTGATTTTACACATAAAAACTTCTCCTATTGTATTCTCCCCCTATGAATTGGAACTTCTTAACTTCTCCTTCTTGGAATTACAAAATTTTAGAAAGATATGATAGTAAACTTCTCCCTCTTTGACAACACATGCCAAAGACAATTATGATTAGTGTCAATGTACCTTGAGTATAGATTCATCTATAATATGTCCTTGTTAATACTACATCAACTAATTGATTTTCAACTTAGTTCCTATTGATGCATCACTAAACTTTATTTAGTGAGCTTTATATATGGGAATGACCCCTAGCTTACCTCTTAGTTACAAAAATGCATCCTTAGGTAATGGCTTGGTGAATATATCTGCAATTTATTTTTTTGTACGTACATATTCCAATTTGATTTCTTTGTCCTGTACTAATTCTCTTACAAAGTGAAATTTTATAGCAATGTGCTTTATCTTGGAATGCATCACTGGATTCTTTGATATGTTGATTGCACTAGTATTATCACAATACATGACTATTGGCTCTTTGATTTCAACCTTCATTCCTTCCAACAATTGTTTGAACCAAACAATGCTAGAACAATTTATTGCTGCAACCACATATTCTACTTCTACTATGGATTGAGATTTGCAATTTTGGTTCTTGGTTGTCCAAGATACTAGTCTTTTACCAAGAAAGAATGCTCCACCACTAGTGCTTTTTCTATCATCAAGATTTCCTACCCAATCAGCATCAGTAAATACTTTTAATCAAGGTTACCTCCAAGTTTGTACCATAAGCCATAGTCTTCAGTACCTTTCAGATATCTCAAGTTTCTTTTTATTGTCATCATGTAGTTTCCTCTAGGTTTTTCTAAGAACCTTGCCACTATCCCAACTACTAAGGCAATATCAGGCCTTGTATGTACTACATACTATAATTTACCAATCATTGATTTGTATAAGCTCTAACCTAGTTCTTTGGAGTCATCATCTTTGGTAAGCTTAGGTCCAGTAAAAATGGGGGTTCCAACTAGTTTTGAATCCTCCATTCCAAACTTCTTGAGTATCTCTTTGATATACTTAGATTGAGTGATATAGATGCCATTTTTCTTCTGCTATATCTACAATCCAACAAAGAATTTTATTTCACAAAACATGGACATCTCAAATTTTTTATTCATTTGTTTTGAAAATGCTTTCCATAAGTCATCATTTCCTTTAAATAGAGCATCATCCACAAATATTTCTACCAAAAAAATCTTCTTATTTAGTCCTTCCTTGATTTATAGACTACTGTTATCATTTGTTCTTTGAAAATCAATTTGTATCAAATAGTTATGTAATCTTTCATACTAGGCTCTAGGAGCTTGTTTGAGACCATATATTGCTTTATGTTTCTTTTGTTAGTATCAACAAAACCTTCTTGTTGTTCAATGTAGACTTCCTCATCAAGAATTCCATTCAAGAATGTAGATTCAACATCCATCTTATATACTTTGAATCCTCTGTGAGCTACATATGCTAGTAAAGTCCTAACACCTTCTAATCTTGCAACAGGGGCAAAAGTCTCACCATAATCAATACCTTCTTCTTGAGAATAGCCTTTACATACCAACCTTTCTTTGTTTCTTGACACTTTTCCATCCTAATTCAACGTATTTCTGAATACCCATTTTGTACCAATCACACTTTTATCTTTGGGCCTAGGAACAAGAGTCCAAGTTTTATTCTTTTCTATCTATTCTATTTCTTCATTCATAGCCTCAATCCAACTTTTATTTTCTAGTGCATCCATAACACTTCTAAGTTCAAATTCAGCAAGTAAACATGTACCTTTTAGTTTTCTTCTTATCATTGTTCCATCTGATTTGTCTCCAATGATTTGATCAGATGCATGATGCCTTTTAACATATTTAGCCAATATAAGTTCTTTGAATTTTTAATGAATTGCACTATCTTCGTTTTGAATCTCAGCTTCAAGCTTGGGTCCTTCTATCTATGGCTCAGGTCCTTTAGACTCAGTATGCACTAACTTGGTAGTCTTTGAATGTGACCTGGGTCCTTGTGACTCAGTTTGCACTTCCTGCAATTCGGTAACTATTGGAGACTTGGAGAGCTCAAGAGATGAAGTCTCCTTTTTGTCAAATATGTTTGGCAATGTATCAGGTTCATAGTAGACAAATATTTTGTAATATTCTGGCTCCTTTTTTCTTTCTTCTTCACTCTTTTCTACAAACTCGTTAATTCTTACACGTGCACTTCCTATAATTTTGTGAGTGGAAAAATTTAGACATTTGTATGCTTTACTTCTGTAGGAATATCCTACAAAATATACCTTCATCACCTTTTACATCAAATTTTCCTTTTCTAGATTCTTTCAAGATATAACATTTGTTGCTAAATACTTTCAAGTAACTTACATTGGGTTTATACCATACCATAGTTCATAGGGAGTTTTGTTTGAGTCCTTCTTCAACTAAACTCAGTTCAAAGTATGAACTGTAGTGCTGATAGCTTCCTTCCAATATTTGATAGCAACAATCTTCTCAATCATTAGTGTTCTTGCACAATCCATGATGGATATGTTTCTTCTTTCAGCTATTCCATTTTGCTCAGGAGTACCAAGGGCTGATATTTGTCTTTTGATCCCTCTTTCAATGCAGAAATTGTTGAATTCATTTGAGATGAATTCACCTCCTCTATTTGAGCTTAAGCATTTTAATCTTTTTCCAGTTTCTTTTTCTACTCTTGCCAGATACTATTTGAATTTCTCAAAAGCTTTTGATTTTTCTTTTAGATACATGACAATCATCATTCTAGAATAGTCATCAACAAAAAGAATGCATTTTTTTTCTCCACTATAACTTTCTATACCAATGGGTACACATAAATTAGTATGCACAATTTCTAAGACATCTTTTGACTGATAGTTTTTGCTCTTAAAACTAGTCTTTCCCATTTTACCAATTTGGCAATTTTTACATTATCCAACATCAGGTTTCTTCAAACTAGAGATACCTCTTACTCTTTTGAGTTTTCTTATCTTTACCATGTTATCAAAGTTGACATGAAATATTCTTCTGTGCCATAACTAGCTTTCTCCTACTTGAGCAATAAAACATGAGCAATCACCAAGATCAAGATAAAATAGGTTACCTTTTGTTTGCCTACCTGATCCGATCAGATTTCCTTTGTTATCCAATGGTCTTGCCCTTCCATTCATGAACTCTACCTTGAATCCTATGTTATGCAATTGTGCCACACTTAGTAAATTATGTTTTAGTCCTTCAACCCAATAGGCATTGGCACATACAAGTTCATTGGTTAATGAGATACAAACTTTTACTTTTATGCAACAAGGTTCATTGTTTCCAAATCTTACACTACCTCCATCATAGTGTTCAAAATGTTCAAACTTAGTTTTATCTCCAATCATATGGTGAGAACATCCATTATCTATGATCCAAGTATCATTTTTACTAACATGAGAGAGAAGTGCCATCTTGTCTTCTTCATCATGACATTCATCTTTTACAATAATGTACACTATTTCATCTTCACTATTATCAGAATCTTTAGCCATAAAACAAGTTTTCTTACTTTTGTCTTTGTAAGATTTGTGACCTTTGAATTCCTTCTTGCCTTTGTACTTGTGTCTTTTCTTCTCTTCCTCGCTTTCTTTGTTTGGACACCTAGCAACAATATGACCAATTTCTTCACAAGAAAAATAGATTAGAGGAATTTTACCTTTTTACTTTCCTCTGCTACTGGAATATTTCTTTGAAAGTAGGTCTTCAAAAATTTCAAGATCACTATTAGAACTTTCTTTAGTTTCTTCCTCACTTTTTGATTGATTATTCTCTATTTTCATGACCTTTTCCTTAAGTGAGATTTTAGGTTCAAATGCAAACTCAATATTCTTGGAAGTAGGAACATAGTTGTCAATGTTGTCTAGTTCAAAAGCTGTCAATCTTCCTACTAGGGCATCCAAACCTATCTTGTTATTTGGATCACATCTCGTTTCTTGAATAGAAGACACTCTGATTGCATAGATGAGAAGTAGAGTTATGAGTATTTTTCATACAATAGTTTCTTCTTTGATTTCTCCTCCAGATGCTTTGATTGCACTAACACTGGCCTTAATTCTTTCCACATATTTTGCAACATTTTCATCTTCTCTCATTCTCATTTGATCAAATTGTCCTCTAAAGCTTTTTGCTTTGGCTCTTCTTACATTGTCATCTCCTCCATATATTTCTTTCAATTTGTTCCACATATCAAAAGGAGTTTTACAGTCTTTGACCTCATCAAATTCAACATAACTGAGAGCTGATGCAATATCAATCATCATAATGTTATGGTTCTTTTTCTCAACAATATCTTCAACTAATAATGTTCTAGTGGGAATTTTTTATTCTTAATCAAGATATTTGTAGCCTAAATCATTGATGGTAGCCAGATGAAGCCTCATAAGTCCTTTCCATGTTGCAAAGTTGTCTCTATTCAGCTTTGGAATCTCTCTCTTGTAAGACATCTTGATCTTTAGCTTAGGTTCTTAAAACCTTCTTTGCAAGCACCAAATGCTTTGATACCAATTGTTGTAAATATAAGAGGAGTAACTGAGAGGGGAGGGGTAAATTAGTTACTACTAAAATAAATCCTAGATCCCTTAGATGTCAAATAAAATTTAGACTGATAAAACTGATTATTGTTTATACTCGATAAGCATACAAAAATTGTTCTAACTTGGTAAATGCAGAGTGTGTTTAACTTAGCAGATCTTAAGATATTGTTAGTAATTTACTTGCAAGCATGAAATAAATAACATGAACACATATAACACCATGATTTAATGTGGAAACCCAATTTGGGAAAAACCACCAAATGCAACTAGTTACTATTTTTCACTCTTTTGAAGTAAGCCTTGTTAGGAGCCAACCCTGTTAAAGGTTATAAAACACACTATTAGGTGTGACCTTATTAAAGGATTTAATCACCCTATTAGAAGTGGCCTTGTAAGAGGTCTAAAAATAATTTAAAAGAATTGCCACCTTGTTAGAGGATTTACAAATGGTTGTTAAACCAACTCTATTAAGAGATTTTAGATCACTACTACAATGGTTAGATAGTAACAATGAAATGACCTGATTGTGATGCAACTAAATTGCTGATTACAAATCTTTGTTCTAGCTTATACTTGATCCTTCTTGATTGAATAACACTTTTTTGCTCCATAAGGATGCCTGCTTATCCTTCAAGTTTGCTTCCTCTCTTCTTATCTCTTTCAAATTATTCAACTTGCATATATTGAAATCAAAATTGACCTTTTACTTATACCTTCCATATTGTTAAGTCAGCTCAAATACAAATTAGAATAACCAATATTCATTAACATAGTCGGCTAGAATCAATAGGTAAAATAATTAAGATTTACATGCCAAAATAAGAAAATCCTTTGGTAACTGACCTGGCTCAGTAGAAACTAATTCTAAAGTAATTTCCTGTGTTAATCAATAGGAACTCAACTAACACTGCGAACTTAAAAATTTCCTTTTGGTAACCAATTAAACTCGGTTAATATTAGCTTTGTTAATTTTTTCCTTTGTTACACAAGTGAGCTTGATTAACACTCTTTTTTACATAACTTTCTTCGATTCCTTAGTAAGCTCGATAGATACTACTTTCTTTACATAGTAGACTCAAGAATTCTCGGTAGACAAGAAAAATTGTCTTCATTGACCAAGTGAGCTCAACATGCACTAACTTTCAAATTATATGACATTTGTGTAACATCAAAAATAACACACAATTAATCAATTGTATCCAATAGAAAGAAGTGTCTAGCAAGCATCTGAGAAATAATATAGTGTAATTCATGCTTCACAGTGTCTACCAAGGTTTTGAGGAAAAGTGTAGTGTAAGTCAAGCTTCATAGAGTCTATTGAGCTCTTTAGTGTAAGTGATGAAGGATGTTGTGTTAACCAAGCTCTATAGTGTAACTTGAGCTTATCGGTGTCTACTAAGCTAATAGTGTGTTAACAAAGTGAATGAAGGTAGTGTTGATCGAGCCATGTAGTATCAACCAAATATTTTAGTGTCTACTGAGTTCTTTAGTGTTCACTAAGTCACCAAGTGCTGACCAAGTTCCTGCTACTTTTAGTGATCAATGTGAACTAGCACCAACATCACCTAAGTGCTAGAGCTTTTCAAGTGATGATAGTCTTCCTAAGTGTTAGAATATCACCCGAGTTACAACAGTAAGCTGACTTAGTGAAGATTGTTTGAATTAGGTGTCATAGCCGACTTTAGAAGTTAATTTATTGAATTGGTATATATGTAATACGTTGTATCATATCCAAATGAGAATATGAACAAGCAATAAGAAGCATGATTATGAATTAGAAGAAGGATACAAGCAATATAAGTAAAAGTAGAGTCTTATCTATCATAACAAGGTGATCATTATATTTCAAAGAAATCTCACTCGACTTTACCAAGTTGTAGATCAAAGATTAGCCACTGATTGATCCTAATAGGTACAATGGTAAAATTCTCCAACAAGGTGGATTTAACAGTCTTATGCTAAATCTCCTAACAATGCTCATATTTCATCTTTCACAAGACAAACCTAATAGGCCTTATTGCTTCTAATAGGAAAGATCACTAGAAGTGATCAATTGTAAGCTTTAATAGGCTAACTTTATACTACAATACTAAATCTTTTGGGTATCATCCCCACCTCAATTTTACTTTTTATTTGGAAGGTTTTTGGGTTACCAAATATTTTTTCAAGTGTTATGAATGCTTTTATTGCTTTTAGTCTTTTATGCATGCAATTAGATTAGATTACACTATGAATGTTTAATTGGTGAATTAAAGTACACATTTTATTGGTTTCTAATCGTCTATATTACATTTCCAACAAGGCAATCTTGACAAAGAAGAATGAACAAAGACAAAGAGGTAGATGTTGGATACAATTGTTAATTGTGTATTGTCTTTGATGTTACACAAATGTCATATCAGTCATCAGACAGAGTCTACCGAGGTTAGATGATCAACAAAAAAATATATAGTGTGTACCAAGCATTCCTAAACATTACTCAATCTTTGATGTTACACAAATGTCATATCAGTCATCAAACAAAGTCTACCGAGGTCAGATAATGAGCAAAGCAATTTTTAGTGTCTACCGAGAATTCCAGAACATTACTCAGTAAAGTCAATTCTTACCGAGCTCACTCGAGCATCCAAGGATTTTGTAGCAAGGAGTTAGTGTTAACCGAGCTCCCAAGATTAACAAAGAAAAGTTAATGTTTACTGAGCTCACTCGAGCATCAAAGGATTTTGTAGCAAAAAGTTAGTGTTAACAGAGCTCCCAAAGTTAACAAAGAAAAGTTAATGTCTACCGAGCTCACTCGATTATCAAAAGAAATGTGGCAGAGAGTTAGCTTCTACCAAGCTCACAAGGTCAACAAAGGAAGGTCAGTGCTAACCGAGTTCACTCGGTTTGCAAAGGATTTTTGTAGGACTTGTAGTGTTTACCGAGCTGGGTCGGCCAGCAAAGGATTTTATTATTTTGATATTATGTTCAATTGTTTCGTGCAATCGACTGATGTAATGATTTTTTCAGTTGTTGCAACTTATATTTGAGCCGACTTGATAATCTGAAAATATATATTTAGATGTTCAATTAGTGTGAGTGTGAGTATATGGGTGAGGATGGAATAAGTGAATATTGAGAAAATTTTGATGAAGGATTAGATATCCTACTGGAGCTGCAAAGTTGTATTCAATCAGCAAGGATCCAGTGAAGCCAAATAGAGATTTGTAATCAGCAAAAGATAAGTTTCATATCATTCAGATCACTTCATTGTTTCTTTCTAATCATTGTAACAGTGAATCAAGAATCTCTTTATATAGTTGATTTAACAGCCATTTTGTAAATCCTCTAACAAGGTGACAGTTCAGTTGAATTTTTCTAAAGACCTCTAAACCAAGCCACTCCTAATAGGGTGATTAAATCCTCTAACAAGGTCACACCTAACAGTGTGTATTGTAACCTTTAATAGGGTTGGCTCCTAATAGAGCTCACTTCAGAAGAGTGAAGATTGGTGACTAGTTAGTTGGTGATTTTTCCCATATTGGGTTTCCACATTAAATTTGGTGTCTTTTGTGTTCATTTATTTTAATCTTTGCAAGCATATTAATAACTATGAATGCTAGATGATCAATAATTAGTTAATCTACCAAGTTATAGTATTCATGCACTATTTACTGAGTATTAGGAGTAAGTAAAAGACATCTAAGAGATTTTTTTTTTTTTTTGGGATTGATTTTTTGTGGTAATTGATTCACCCCTCCCCTCTCAGTTACTTCATCTATATTTTCAACAATTGGTATTAGAGCTTTTGGTGCTTATAGGACAAGATTTCAAGGATCTAAGCCAAAGATCAGGATGTCTTATAAGAGGGAAATTCCAAGAATTAATAGAGACAACTTCTCATCATGGAAAGGGTTGATGAGACTTCATCTAGTTTCTATTGGAGATACAGGACTAAAATACCTTGATGAAAAATATGCAGAACCATCTAGTACACTATCTGTCAATGATATTGCTAAAAAAAAGATCCACAACATTATGATGATAGATATAGCATCTGCTATGAGTTATGAAGAATTTGATGACATCAAGGATTGCAAATCTACCTTTGAAATGTGAGAAAAGCTAAAAGAAATCTATGGAGGAGATGATAATGTAAGAAGAGCCAAAGACGAAAGTTTGAGAGGACAATTTGATCAGATGAGGATGTGAGAGGAAGAAAACATTGCAAAATATATTGAAAGAGTCAAAGCATGTGTCAGTGCAATCAAAGCATCTAGAGAAGATATGAAGGAGGAGACAGTAATAAGTAAAGTTCTTAGAACTCTACTTTCCATTTATGCAATCAGAGTTTTTGCAATTCAAGAAAGAAGATGTGAAGCAAATCACAAGATAAATCTAGAGGCCACAGTTGGAAGATTAATTGCATTTGAACTAGACAACTTTGATAACTATGTTTCAGCTTCCAAGAACATTGAATCAGCATTTGAAGCCAAGCTTTCACTCAAGGAGAAAAGCAAAAAGAAAAACTCTCAG
Source organism: Cupressus sempervirens (assembly GCA_028749045.1). NCBI lineage: Eukaryota > Viridiplantae > Streptophyta > Pinopsida > Cupressales > Cupressaceae > Cupressus > Cupressus sempervirens. The sequence goes on from CM053785.1 coordinate 377,845,531, forward strand.
TCAAGAAGTGAAGATGAATCAGACCAAAGTTCAGATAGTGATCTTGAAGTAATTGAAGCTCTACTAGCAAGGAAATATTCTAGAGGCAAAGGAAAATATAAAGGTAAAGTTCCTCTAATCTGCTTTTCATGTGAAGAAGTTGGTCATATTGCTGCTAGGTGCCCAAACAAGTAGAACAAAGATGAGAAGAAAGGTTACAAGTACAATGGAAAGAAAGACTTCAAATCATTCAAGGATAAAGGTAAAAAAACATAATTTATGGCTAAAGATTCTAATGATTCTAATGATGAAGAAGAAGATGAAATTGTCTACATTGCTATGAAAGATGAGTCTAATAATCATGAGAAAATGGCACTCATTTCTCATATGAGAAAAAATGATACATGGATCATAGATAATGGTTGTTCTCATCACATGACTAGTGATAAAACTAAGTTTGAGTACTTTGAAGACTATGATGGTGGCAGTGTAATATTTGGTAACAATGAACCTTGTTGTATAAAAGGAAGAGGAAGAATCTCTCTAACTAAAGAACTTATATGTGATAACGCCTATTGGGTAGAAGGACTAAAGCATAATTTGTTAAGTGTGGCATGACTACTCAATAATAAATTCAAAGTAGAATTCATGCATGGAAAAGCAAGACTGTTGGATGGCAAAGGAAAACTGATTGAATCAGGCACTCAAACAAAGGTAAGGCACTCAAACAAAGGTAACTTATTTTATTTTGAACTTGGTGAATGCTCATGGTTTATTGCTCAAGTTGAAGAAAGTTGGTTATGGCATAAAAGGTTGTGTCATGTAAATTTTGATAACTTTGTGAAGATAAGAAAATTCAAGAAAGTAAGAGGCATTCCTAACATAAAGAAACCTGAGGTCGGTCTATGCAAGAATTGTTAGATTGGTAAAATGGGAAAGACTAGTTTTAAAAGTAAAAACTATTAGTCTGAAGATATATTAGAAATTGTGCATACTGATTTATGTGGACCCACTGGAATTGAAAGCTATACTAGAGAAAAGTTCTTCATTCTTTTTGTTGACGATTACTCAAGAATGATGATTGTCATGTATCTAAGGAACAAATCATAAGCATTTGAGAAATTTAAATGGTATTTGGCCAGAGTAGAAAAGGAAATAGGGAAAAGATAGAAATGCTTGAGGTTAGACAAAGGTGGAGAATTTATTTCACATGAGTTCAATAACTTTTGCATTGAAAGAGGAATCAAAAGATAGGTATCAGCCCCTCGAACTCCTGAAAAAAATGGAATAGCTGAAAGGAGGAACAGATCTATCATGGATTGTGCAAGAACTTTAATGATTGAAAAGAATATTGCTATCAAATATTGGAAGGAAGCTATCAGCATTGCAGTTCATACCTTGAACCGAGTATAGCTTAAAAAGGACTCATTCAAAACTCCATATGAGCTATGGTATGGCTATAAACCTAATGTAAGTTATCTAAATGTATTTGGAAGTAAATGTTACATTTTGAAAGAATCTAGAAAAAGAAAATTTGATGTAAAAGGTGATGAAGGAATATTTTTGGGATACTCCTATAAAAGTGAAGCATATAGATGTTTGAACTTGTCTACTTACAAAGTCATAGAAAGTGCACATGTAAAAGTTGATGAGTTTGTAAAAAAGACTGAAGAAGAAAGCAAAAGGGAACCAGAAGATTATAGAAGATTTATTTTCACTAAACCTGATACAGTACCAGTCAATCAAGAATCTTCTACTCCCGAGTCATCAGTAACCAAGTTACAGGAAGTTCAAATTGAGCTATAGCAACCCGAGTTACATTCAGATGCTACCGAGCAAGTGTCTATCAAGTTTGAAAGACCCAAGCCAATATCTACCAAGCTAGAATAGCCAAAACCTAAAGTTGAAGTACAAGAGGATAACAATGAAATTTTTTTAAGAGGAAAGGAACCTATATTAGCAAAATATGTCAGGAGACATCATTCAGTAGATCAGACCATTGGAGAAAAATCTGAAGGAACCATGACAAGAAGTAAGTTGAAAGGTACTTGTTTACTTGCTGATTTTGAACTTAGAAATATCAATGATGCATTGGGAAATGATAGTTGGATCGAGGCTATGAATGAAGAGATAGAATAGATAGAGAAAAATAAGACATGGACTCTTCTACCCAGGCCCAAAGATAAAAATGTGATTGGAACTAAGCGGGTATTCAGAAACAAGTTGGATGAAGATGGTAAGGTATCAAGAAACAAAGCTAGACTAGTATGCAAAGGATATGCTCAAGAAGAAGGAATAGACAATGGAGAAACTTTTGCTCCTGTTGCAAGATTGGAAGGAGTCAAAACTTTACTAGCATATGTTGCTCACAAAGGATTCAAACTTTATCAGATGGATGTCAAGTCAACATTCCTCAACGGTATACTAGATGAAGAGGTTTACATTGAACAACTTGAAGGTTTTGTTGATCTAGATAAGAAGAACATGGTCTGCAAATTACACAAGGCATTGTATAGTCTGAAACAAGCCCCTAGAGCATGGTATGAAAGATTGCATAACTATCTTATTCAAATTGGTTTTCAAAGAACTAATGATAATAGTAGCTTGTATATAAAGGAAGGACTAGATAATAAGATTGTCTTGGTAGAAATATTTGTAGATGATACTGTTTTCACATGGAATGATGATCTTTGCAAAGAATTTTTAGAGAAAATGAACAAGGAATTTGAAATGTCTATGTTTGATGAAATCAAATTCTTTTTTGGTCTTCAAATTCAACAGAATAAAAATGGTATCTACATCACTCAATCAAAATACATCAAAGAGATATTGAAAAAGTTTGGTATGGAAGATTGTAAACCAGTTGGGACTCCTATGTGTACTGGATTAAAAATTACCAAGGAAGATGAATCAAAAGAAGTAGATCAAACATTTTATAGATCTATGATTGAAAAATTGCAGTATGTAGTTCATACTAGGCCATATATTGCCCTTGCAGTTGGTATTGTAGCAAGATTTTCAGCAAAACCAAGAGAAAATCACATGATGGAAATCAAAAGAATAATAAGATATTTGAAAGGAACTGAAGATTATGGTTTATGGTACAAATTTAGAGGTAATCTAGATTTGAAATTGTTTACTGATGCTAATTGGGCAGGAAACCTTGATGACATAAAAAGTACAAGTGGAGGAGCATTCTTTCTTGGAAAGAGGTTGGTTTCTTGGAGAAGCAAAAAGTAGAATTGTACATCTCAATCTATAGCAGAGGTAGAGTATGTTGTTGTAGCAGTAAACTGTTCTAATATTGTTTGGTTTAAATAGTTTTTGGAAGGCACGAAGGTGGAGATTAAAGAACCAGTTGTTATGTTCTATGAAAATACAAGTGCAATCAACATATCCAAGAATCTAGTAATGCATTCCAAAACCAAGCACATTGCAATAAAATATCATTTTGTTAGAGAATTGGTGCAAGATAAGGAGATCAAATTGGAATATGTCCATACAAAGGAACAAATTGCTGATATATTCAGAAAGCCATTACCTAAGGATGCATTCTTTTATCTAAGAGGTAAGTTAGGGGTCACTCCCCTATCTAAAGTTCATTAAAATAAAGTTTTAGTGATTCATCAACGCATATCAAGTAAAAGATCTATCAGTTGATGCAGCATAATCAAGAAATATTGCATATGAATTAGTACTAAAGGTACATTAAAATTCATTTGAGTTGTGTTGTCTTTGGCATGTGTTGTGAAAGAGGGAGAGTTTTACTGTCATATCTTTCTGAAATTTGTTTGAGAGGAAGAAGTTTGCTATGTAATTCCTTCACAGAGGGAGATTACTGAAAGAGGGAGAGTTAGCTATCTAATAGAGAAATTTGTTCTGACAGAAAAAGACTTGTTACACTTGTTTTCAAATTTCATTCTGCTATGACATGTTGTGTTGCCATCAATGCCAAAGAGGGAGATTGTTGGATACAATTGTTAATTGTTTATTGTCTTTGATGTTACACAAATGTCATATCAATCATCAGATAGAGTCTACCGAGGTCACATGATCAACAAAGCAATTTACAGTGTCTACCGAGCATTCTTGAACATTACTCAGTAAAGTTAGTTCTTATCGAGCTCACTCGGGCATCAGAGGATTTTGTAGCAAAAAGTTAGTGTTAACCAAGCTCCCAAGGTTAACAAAGAAAAGTTAATGTTTACCGAGGTCACTCGGGCATCAAAGAATTTTGTAGCAAAAAGTTAGTGTTAACCAAGCTCCCAAGGTTAACAAAGAAAAATTAATGTCTACCGAACTCACTCAGTTATCAAAAGAAATGTGGCAGAGAGTTAGCTTCTACCGAGCTCACAAGGTCAGCAAAGGAAGGTCAGTGCTAATTGAGTTCACTCGATTTCTAAAGGATTTTTGCAGGGTTTACAGTGTTTATCGAGCCTCACTTGGTTAACACTAGAAAACCATTATGGAGCAGTGGTTACCAAGCTGGGTCGGCCAGCGAAGGATTTTATTGTTTTAATATTAAGTTCAATTGTTTCATGTAGCCGACTGATGTAATGATTTTTTCAGTTGTTGTAACTTATATCATTCAAGAAAGACTTCAAATCATTCAAAGATAAAGGTAAGAAAACATGTTTTATGGCTAAAGATTCTAATGATTCTAATGATGAAGAAGAAGATGAAATTGTCTACATTGTTGTGAAAGATGAGTCTGATAATGATGAGGAAATGGCACTCATTTCTCATATGAGCAAAAATGATAAATGGATCATAGATAGTGGTTGTTCTCATCACATGACTAGTTTGGTCACTCACCTATGGTTACGTATTTTAAAATTTTTGGTAGTAAGTGTTATATCAAAAGAGATGATGATATTGGTAAGTTTGATAATAGAAGTGATGAAGGTATGTTTCTTGGTTAGTCATTGAAAAGTAAGGCTTATAGATGCTATAATATGAGAGCTAAGACTATTATGGAAATTGCAAATGGGAGAATTGATGAGAAATTCAAGACATGAGAGAGAATAGTTGATTACAATTTAGATGATGATGTTGTTACTAAGCCAAGGAATGATGAAGTATTTCTTGAGACAATGATTTGCAGAATGAAGGAGAGCCAAGATAGGAACAAAGCTTGAAAGCTTTAGTAAAGCCAAGAGTTGAGATAGCAACTCCTACTTCGAGAAAGAATATGATAAAGAATCACCCATTTGAATAGATCATCAGAAGCAAAGATAAAGGTGTGATGACAAGAAGTAGAGTCAATGAAGAACTATGTTTAATATCTCAAGTTGAACCTAAGAATGCAGATGAAGTATGCAAAGATGATTATTGGAAAGAAGCTATGAAACATGAATTGGATCAGATAGTAAAGAATGAGATGTGAGAATTGGTCCCCAGACTAGCAGACAAAAATGTGATAGGAACTAAATGGGTATTCAAGAACAAGATGAATGAACAAGGTGAAGTTTTAAGGAACAAGGCAAGGTTGGTATGTAAAGGCTAATTACAACAAGAAGGAATGAACTATGATGAGACCTATGCTCCAATGGCTTGAATAGAAGTAGTAAGATTATTCTTAGCCTATGCAACACAAAAAAAATTCAAATTGTATAATATGGATGTCAAGTCAACATTTTTTAATCGAGAACTTGAAGAAGAAGTGTACATAGAGCAGCCTAAAGGTTTTCCTTTGACAGATGACAAGGGCATAGTATGTAGACTAAAGAAAGCATTGTATGGCTTAAAGCAAGCATCCAGAACCTAGTATGCAAGGTTAGACAATAATTTGGCAAAACTTGGATATAGCAAAGGTATGGCAAATAGTAATCTCTATATGAAAGAAATTGATGATAGTTTGATGATTTTGGTAATATTTTTTGATAATATCATATTTGGAGGAAGCGATGATGAAAGTGATTTTTTTTTAAGAGATGAAGAAAGAATTTGAGATGAGTAAAATAGGAGAAATGAAACATTTTCTAGGATTAGAGATTGTACAAAATAAAGAAGGAATCTTTATTTGTCAAACCAAGTATTTGAAGAATTTACTAAAAAGGTTTGGTTTGGAAACATGTAAACCCATTGGAACACCTATGGTAATTGGACACAAGTTATCTAAAAAGGATGAGACACCTACTGTTGAGCAGAAGAAGTACAAATCTATGATTAGAGGTTTGCAATATCTAACTCACACAAGGCTAGATATAACAAATGTAGTTGGAATTCTTGCAAGATTTCAAGCTGATCCTAGAGAAGCACATTATACAATAGTCAAAAGGATATTTAGATAGTTGAAAGGAACATTAGAGTTCAAATTGTGGTATGACAGATCTAATGATTTTACTCTAAGTACTTATACTGTTGTTGATTGGATAAGCAGTATGGATGATAGAAAGAGCACTAGTGGTGGAGCCTTCTTTCTTGGAGGAAGATTGGTTTCTTGGCTAAGCAAGAAGCAGGCTTGTACATCACAAAGTACAACAAAAGCTAAATATGTTGTAGTAGCAAACAATTTTTATCAAGTTGTTTGGATGAAGTAGATGATGAAGGATATAAGGATAGAAATTTGTTGACCTATTGTCATACATTGTGATAACACAAGCACAATAAATATGTCTAAGAATCTAGTGTTTTATTTGAAGACCAAGAAAATTTCTATTAAGTATCACATGTTGAGAGAGAAAGTTATAGAAAAGGAAATTAGATTGGAGTATGTGAGCACTAAAGACTAGATTGCAAATATTTTCACTAAGCCTCTTCCCAAAGAGACTTTTGAGTATTTATGAGGTATGCTATGGGTTATGCCCCTTCCTACATTAGAGTAGAAGATACAAGGGTGCAATAGTCTAGTGTAATAGAGCACTATTGTTTTCCTAGATTGAATGTTGATGCTTCTTGTATGGGGAAGTATCTATGATGAACAGAGTCATCTAGGACTCTTGTTGGATGTTGTTTTAAACAATTTCTTTGGATGCTTGAGCCAGTAAGAATCAATTGTTGTAGAGTTTTATGGTTGTCAAAACCTTTGACATTGATGTTAATAGGGGAGAAGTATGGCATGAGAAACATCATGTGGAGAAGTGAGAAGATCAGGAGGAAGAACATCATGGGATGAAGCAAAGACAAGCAAGAAAAAGTGCAACATGTTTAGAAGAAGTATAACATGGAATGATAGTTTGATGGAAAGAAAATTGAAGTATATCAATGGAGGAGAATGATTGATGAAGAGGATTTGAAAAGAAATATTGATAGTTTTTTGTAGTTGGTATTGGAACTAGATATTTTTCATCTATGTTTCCATCAATGCCAAAAGGGGAATTTGTTGGAAGCATGAATGTTGATGATATTCTTATGGGGGAGTATTATAGATATGTTACTATGATGATATGTTACATTGATGACTGAGTTTGTCATTGAAGTCAACATAGCAATTTTCTATGGTATCTAACAAAAGAACATGGGAAAGATCAAGTTGGTATGGATGGCTAGTTGAGTATTCTTACTAACTGAGGTTATGAGAGATATGTCTAAGTATCTAGTAGATGTAGTTAACATTGGATGAAGAAATGATAAGTTTGGAATAAGTTATGTAAGTTTTGGTGATTTTTTTTTGAGATAGAGTTTACAGAGGCATGTTCTGGTAAACTTATTATATCTCTTAGCAGATTTGTTATTTTGAGAATCAAGGTTGAGGATATGAATAAGACATTTTGGTGATGACATGGCTAAGTTTTATCATCATAATATTACATGTACATAAAGATATTCAATTTTTAAGGTGGAAGATTAATGTTATTCTTAAGTGTAACATGTTCTTAATGTGGTCCTATAATGATTAATTGAGATGGTCTAACATCCAACTCAGGTAATTGTTTTATGGACTTAGTATAAAGGAAGAACATTTTTTTGTATCATGTGTATCGATCAGAAGTTATTATAAATAGCAGAGAGAGAAAAATGCAAAGTTGAGCAGAGAAGAGCATAAGTGAAAGAAACTTCATTTTCGAGGTTTTATTGTGTGATCCAAGGTTTGATATTTGGATCCAAGGTTCATGACCTTGCCTACAAGGTCTAATAGTGTTTGGTTTAGTTGACAAAATAGAGGAAAGAGGAACATAACAATAAATTACTTGTTTGGGTAGTGAGCTCTTCCTATAATTGAAATTTCATGTTTGGGCAGTGGGCTCTTCTTGCATACATTGTACTACAACTCCTAATAGGGTTGGCACAACTCATAATAGGGTTGGAATCTGCTAATAGGGATTCAAAGTCTCCTAGCAAGGAATCATATGTGCTAAATGTTGTAATAGACTCTTAATAGGGTCTATCCTCTAATAAGAAATATTTATATTAGTACATCATCTTGTGGGCATCATTCCCACTAGGGTTTTCCCTCTGATCAAGGGTTTTTCTAGTTAACATATGTAGTGTAATTGTCTATATGCATCTTATTATGGTTTCTATTTACTTTGGTTGAATGGTTAAGTTTGTTTAAAGAAGAGAAATGTTTTATTTGATAACTAATTCAACACCCCCCCACCCTCAATTATCTTGGTGGACTATTGTTTCTAAAAATTGGTATCAGAGCTTGGTCATAGGTTCAAATCCTGCAAGCCAAAGTGAGTGATGCTGGGAGGGGGATTATTGGTAGTGGGCTAGCATCCCTCACAAGGTTCATGACATGGCTTAACCACCTCCTATGGTTCTATAAGACTATTGGTTGTATTGGGCATTAACAGGCCATGATCTTTTGGTGCAATGACAACCCTATCCTGTCTAGCATAGAGGTGGTAGATTCCAGAGAGGCCAAGATAGATCTTATTGAGAAGGTGGTAGATCTGATAATTCTATACAAGATAAGGGAAAATTTGAATGGAAAAATGATGATAAAGGAAAGACTAAATAGAAAAGTGGTAATTCTTACTAAGGAGGTACTATTTCTTATCCTAGAGGTGGTTTTCATGGTAATTGTTTTAGATTTGGAAAGGAAGGGCATAGATGCTTTGAGTGTAGATATTCTAATGAGAATGAACAAGGTAATATAAATGCTATGATTCAAGGAGATCTTGAGGATCCACCAAGTGGAACTAAAGTTGGAGAAAATATGATAGTGAGTGAAACTTTGTGTAATAAGGGAGTTGATTAGGAACCTATCCTAAGGAGAAGTCTTTTAGAGACAATATGTAAGATGGCTGGAAAATGCTACAAAGTGATATTGGTAAGTGAACAATGTATTGTGAAGTTCAAGATTTTCAATTAATTTGATAAAGTTTTGTGTGATGTTATGCCTATGGATTTTTGTCATATACTATTGAGTATACCTTGGCCATATGATATACATGCCATACATGATGGAAGATTGAATCAATACACTCTTTGGGTGAATAGAAAATAATAATTTATGCTTCCTTTGATTGAAAGTCCAGATGAGATTAATTGTACTACTATTCTTGTTTGTGTGGTCAATAGGAAACAATTTGAAAAGGAAATTAAGAAGAATCAAATCTATTTTACCATAATTCCTAGAATACCCATTTGTACTAGTAATAACTGAGTGACATAGGTTAGTAGTAATGGAGTGACATACAATAGTAATGATCAAGTGATAGACATTGACAATTGAGTAACAACAGAAGTTGGTAGTATTGATCGAGTGCCACTCGAAATTGCAAGTTTTTTGAATGAGTATAAAGATATTATTGTAGAGGATATACTTGATGGTTTACTACCAGTAAGAAGTATAATTCATCATATGAACCTAATTCCTAGAGATAGTTTGTCAAATAAAGAACCATATAGATTGACACCTATAAAGAATGAAAAACTTAATAGGAAAGTGCAAGAATTTTTGCAAAAAGGTTTTATGAGAGAAATTTTGAGCCCATGTGTTGTACCTATTATGTTAACACCTAAGAAGAATGGAGAATGGAGGATGTGTATTCATTCCAGAGCTATTAACAAGTTCACAGTGAAATATAGGTTTCCTATGCCGATGATGGATGATATAATGGATTGTTTGAGTGGAGCAAAGTATTTTACCAAGATTGATTTGAAGAGTGGTTATCATCATATTAGAATCATGGAAGGTGATAAATGGAAGATTTCTTTCAAGACAAAAGATCGTTTGTAGGAATAGTTTGTAATGTCTTTTGGTTTGACTAATGTACCTAGTACTTTCATGGGGTTGAATGAAGTTCTCAAGAGATTCTTAGTAAGTTTATAATTGTTTTTGGATGATAATTTAATATTCAATAAGACTAAGGAAGAACATATTGAGTATGTTAGACAAGTTTTTTAGAGATTAAAAGAGGAGAAGTCGATGGTTAACTTGAAAAAAGTGTTCTTTTATGCAAAACAAGATTTTGTATTTGGGATTTGTGATTTTAACTAATGGTTTGAGAATGGACCCTAAGAAGGTTAAAACAATTTTGGAATGGCCTACACTTGATAATGTGGGTGAGGTAAGATCATTTCATGGTTTGGCTAGTTTCTATAGAAGGATTATAAAGAATTTTAGTTTTATTTGTAACGTTCTAATTGAGATAATGAGAGGAGATAAAAAGGATTTCAAGTGGACACATGGAGTTGATAAGAGTTTTGAGACTTTGAATTAAAAGGTTGTTGAGTTACTTGTATTGGCTTTTCCTAATTTCAATAAGGTATTTCAAGTTGAATGTGATGCAAGTGGTAGTGCAATAGGAGTTGTGTTGAGTCAAGAAGGTAAACCTATATCTTTATTTAGTGAGAAGTTGAATGATGCTAAAAAGAAGTATGCTTTGTATGATCAAGAATTTTATGCTATTTTTCAATCCTTGAAGAAGTGGAGACATGATTTGATTCCTAATGAATTTGTGTTGTATACTAGTCATAAAGATTTATAGTATTTGGGAAGTCAACATAAGTGGAATCAGAGACATATGAAGTGGGTTGAGTACTTGTAGAGTTTCATATTTGTGATTAAGCATAAAAGTGGAGTTACTAACCAAGTTATTGATGTATTGAGAAGAAGACATTCTTTGTTGACCAAGATGAAGGTTAAAGTTTTTGGTTTTGATGACATGAAGGAGTTGTATGATACTGACCCTAATTTTTTTGAGACATGGAGAGAGTACAAAGCACTAAATCTATTAGATCACATGAGTAAGTATGATGAGTATTTCATTCAGGAAGGTATGTTGTTTAAAGGACTTCAGTTGTGTATACCAAGAAGTTCTATGAGAGTTAATTTGATTAAGGAAAAGTGTTGTGGTAGTTTGGTTGGACATTTTGGAATTGATAAGACATTTTTTTTTCTTAAGGATAACTATTATTGGCCACAGATGTCTAAGGACGTTCAAAATTTTGTAAGAAGTTGTGGAATTTGTCAAGTTGCAAAAGGAGTAAGTTCCTAAGAAACCTTGGAGTGACATTAGTGTGCATTTTGTTCTTGGATTACCTAAGACAACAAGAGGGTATGATTACATATTTGTTGTTGTGGATATATTTTCTAAGATGACACATTTCATACCATGTAAGAAGACATCAGATGTTGCGCATGTTGCTAAGATTTTCTTCAAGGACATTGTTAGATTGCATGGATTACCAAAAAGTATTATTTCTAACAAAGTAGGTTTGTTGGTTATTTTTGGAGGACTTTGTGGAAGAATATGGATACTAAGTTGAATTTTAGTTCTACATTCCTTCCACAGATAGATGGAGGGACAAAGGTTGTCAATAGAAGATTGGGTAATTTACTGAGATGTTTATTTGGAGAAAAGTTGAGTAATTGGGAGCTCGTATTGGCACAAATTGAGCTTGCATATAATAATTCTAAAAATAGGAGTAAAGGAAAAACACCTTTTGAGATTATTATTGGAATGCAACCTAAAGGAATATTAGATTTGAGGGATGTTGCCAGTGAAGAGAAGAGAAGTGTTGAAGTGAAGAATTTTCTAGTTTTATGAAGTCTTTGCATGAAGAAGTGAAGTTGAAGTTGGAATAAAGTAATCAAAAGTATAAGGAGAATGTTGATAAGTGTAGAAGACATCATGTTTTTGAAGTTGGTGATGAGGTGATGGTTCATCTAAAGAAAGGTAGATTTCCTATTAGAACATACAGTAAGCTGAAGATGAAGAATTTTGGACCTTGTAAGATCTTGAGGAAGTTTGACAGTGGTAATACTTATGAAGTTGAGTTACATAATGACATGGATATATCTCCTATATTCAATTTTTATAATTTGTATAAGTATGATGAATCAGATGATGAAGTTGTTGTATCGAATGATTACACCAAGAAGAAGATTGAAGAGGTTGAATAGGTATTGGATTAGAGATTGGTAAGAGCACAATAGCAAAAGATTACTATGACTATTTGGTGAAGTGGATGAATAGACTAGTTGAAAATGATACATGGAGTTCTCAATCTGAGTTTGATTCAACTTAGGCTGTGACACTTGCATGATTCAGGAGAATCATTTCTTTCAACCTTGGTTGTCTAATGTAGGAGCATGCTAGGTTGCTTTGTAATCCTACTCTTTTATTCATTATAGAAATATTAACTGAGTTCTAATAGTTCTTACCAAGTTAAAGTAGTTACTGAGTGGCTATGTTGTCTGAGTGATAGTTTTGATCGAGTTCATGTATCGACTGAGTTACAATTCTGACCGAGTTCCAATATTGAACGAGTTGCTCTTTGGATTGAGTTCAATGTTTACTGAGTTTCAATGTTAACTGAGTTATTCCATGTTGATCAAGTTTCTTCAATTTTAACTAAGTTATTCAATGTTGATCAAGTGTTCCTTCATGTGCCAAGTGAACCTGGTATTTTCTGATGCTCGGGTTCTTCTTTGATCAAGTTTGTCTATGATTGGTTCTTAGTTTGAGCTAACTTTTTTATTAAATTTGGATTGTAAATTTAATGATAGGATGTCATCTTTGGATGATTGTAGACTTTTTAGAGGTCAACCTTTCTATTATGTAATAATCTAGAATATTTTGTAAGCCATTTTGGCAAGTATAAGTAGAGGTATTTGGTTTAGTTTAAGGGAAGGACTTAGAGAGTTAGAGAAGTGTTGGAATACTTTTATAATAACTAGGGGTGTAAATCATTTATCCAAGGTCTATATGTATAACTAAAACTTTTCACATCTTAGTGAACCCATAAAACATTTATACTCATGCATGCATCTTAAAGATTATGCAATCACTTAAAACTTGTAGGTTACTATCAAATGAACTTGCAAAAATGTAAACATGAAACATAATAGATTTATCAACACACTTAACACAATGATTTACGTGGAAACCCAATTTGGGAAAAACCACCAGTAACATGCTACTCCTTTTTCACTCTTCTGAAGTGATGCCCTATGAAAGGCCAACCTTGTTAAAGGTTACAATACACACTTTTAAATGTTACCTTGTTAAAGGATTTCAATCACCTTATTAGGAGTGAGCCTTGCTAGAGAAATTTAGACCATTCACTTGGAATGTCACCAAATTAGAGAGTAACATTAAGGCTTGATCTGATATAATTTACAACTTCATTTGCAAATTATAGATCACTTTTCAATCCTCCATTCTACTTGGCCTTCATACTTTGTAGCTCTGATAGCTTGTTTACCCTTCAAGCATTCATCTCCTCAAGCCTCCTTTCTTAGCATGCAAATGTAGACTCTTTTCTTAGGTCACTTGATGAAGCAAAGCCCTTGACTCCTTGTCTTCCTTAGGTTCTCACATCCAACTCTTTTTCTTCATGACCAACCTTTCCTATAAATAGTAAATTAAGATATTTTACCCTACATTTTCCATCATCCAATTTTGGGTTAAGATGGATTAGGTAGGATACAATGAATCTATCCCACATTCCATCTCTCTTCTAGAGACTTCTCCTAGAGTCCTCATTGAGTTTTCCTAAAAATGATTACCTTGAATTATGTGCCACTAGCTCATCAACCTTATCTTCCACCTAGTTCACAAATTCTAAGAAAAAAAACTTGTCAGCTTAGATTCATCAAATTTATGATCCTTTATACAATGTAGTAGCTCAAAATTATCTTGATTCTGATGCTCAACATATACTACATTACTCGACATCCATTGTGAAATTACTCAGCATGAACTAAAGTTTACTAGTGTTGGCATCAACTAAACTTTACTCAACATCCATTATTTTTCTTGGCATACACTAGAATGAGGGCTTCAACTATCTTTTTGCTCGACTTGCATTGACTTTTCTCAGCACCTATTATCCACTCGATCAAGCTTGGTAGACAATCTTTGTGTAACTTGTTATTCTAAACTTTTCTAGTGTAACCAATCTTTGTAACCTTAAGTAGATTATCAATTCATCATGTCATCACTATCTTAATTGATTCTTATTCTTCATTACATAATCATAACTAAACCTTTCCTCTAGGTGCTATTGTTACATGTTTTGATCAAATCCTCTTCATGAATCATCTAAGTGATAGTACTTAAATTATATAAATAGTTATCTTACCAAAAAATAATAGGTTTGACATCAGTGAAAAAATAATGATTGAAACATATAATCTCCCTCTTTCTACAAAATCTCTTTTCAATCAATTTATTAACAATCTCCCTCTTTGGCATTGATGGCAAACCAAACTGATCAACCAAATCAATCAAATGGTAAACACCTTGTTCAACAAAACTGACTAGGTTAAAATAGTAAGACAATAGCAATACTAAATATAAAATAATTCCTTGTATTGAAATATCTTCCTTTATCAACAATTTACATCTTCTAAATAGGTTACAAAACTCTTTATAACTTCATCTAAGGTTCATCTTATATCTCCCTCTTACTAGGTAGATATTAGGATTTCTCTCTCTTTCTTGTATTTCTTTATCTCCCTCATTATACTTGTGTTCTCCTCTGATTATCAATATCAACAATTGTCTCCCTTAGTAATTATTTCTCTTAATTAGTGATCATGCTATTGATCAACAATATTATCTCCATCTTTGACAACAATGCCAAATACTTGTCATCTTAAAATGAAAACATAAGATTTTTAGTTTCTTCAGTTTCTCCCTCAGACACCTTACTTGTGACTGATTTGAAGTTTTTACTTATTGGTCACTTTAGGCTGCTCCTAAAGTAAGATCCTTTGCATCAATTTGTAACATATGAACAATAGCTTGTTTGATGCAGGGCACTCTTCTTGTTACTTAGCCTTTGGTAGGGGTATCACCCCTAGTTCACCTCTTAGATACTCATAAGCATCCTTAGGTAATGCTTTTTGAAGATACCAACAATTTGCTTCTTTGTGTTAGCATATTCCATCTTCACTTCCTTATCTTGAATTAATTCTCTTAAGTAATGATACTTGATTGTAATATGCTTAGTCTTTGTGTGCATCACTAGATTCTTTGATATATTAATAGAATTTGTATTATCACAATTATGTATCACTGGTTCTATAACCTCTTCCTTCACTCCTTTGAGTAGTTGTTTGATCCATACAATGTTTGTGCAATTTATAGTAGCAACAACATATGCAACTTTAACAGTAGATTGTGAAGTGCAATTTTGTTTCTTACTAGTCCATGTAACTAGTGTCTTACCTAAGAAAAATGATCCTTGACAAGTTCTTTTTTTGTCATCAATGTTTCCATCCTAATTAGCATCAATGCAGTCTCTTAATTCAAAATTTTCATTTTTCTTATAGTATAGACCAAACTATTCTATTCATTTTAGATATTTCATTATTCTTTTCACAACCATTAAATGATTCTCCCTTGGATTTGTAGATAATCTTGCAACTATCCCTACAAATAATGCAATGTTAGGTCTGCTATGTACCACATATTGCAATTTTCCAATCATAGACCTATACAATGTTTGATTTACCTCAGTTGAATCATCATTCTTTAACAACTTAAGTCCTATCACCATAGGCGTACTTAGTGGTTTGGAATCCTCCAATCCAAATGTTTTTAGTATTTCCTTGACATATTTTGACTGAGTGATGTATATACCATATTTCATCTAATAAACTTGCAATCCCACAAAGAATTTGATTTCTCCAAACATAGACATTTCAAATTCTAGTTTCATTTGATTTGCAAAATCTTTAAATAAAGCATTTTTTCCTCTAAATATGACATCATCAAAAAAAAATTTAGATAACAAAATACCTTTTCCTTTTTTTGTCTTTATGTATAGATTTTTGTTATCATCAGTCCTTTGAAATCCAATCTTCACAAGATACTTATGAAGTCTCTCATACCATGCTCTTAGTGCTTGTTTCAAACCATATAGAGCTTTGTGTACTCTAACATACCATGCTTTTATTGTTAACATCAACAAAACCTTCTGGCTATTCTATGTAAACTTCTTCCTCTAATATATCATTCAAAAATGTAGATTTAACATCCATTTGATAAACTTTGAAATCTTTGTATGAAAAATTGTAAGGAAACTTAGATGCAAAAATAACTTCCTACATTAATCCCTTAAGGAAAGTATTGTGCAAATTCTTTTAAATCCTCACAATTACAAATTCAATATTATGTAAACAATAATATTGCAATCAACCATGAATACAAAAAATAGATAGAGAAAGAAAACACAAACACAAAGATATGTCAGTGGGAAAAAACCTTTCAGTAAAACAACCCCACCCCTCCAAAACCGGCACAATGTGTTATCTTCAACTCTAAGGTTACAACACAGTTATAGTGCAAGCTCTTTCAAGACATGGAAGACTTATCCAGTAGCTACCAACAATACACTACTCACACTTACTCCTCACACCGCTATCTATGGCCCTCAAAGTGCTTATATAATGCTTTTAGGGCATCTTCCAAAGATAGCTCTTACATGTCATAGGAATCCATCATAACCATTTTAGTCATGATTTCCTTACACAATTAAATCTTCCAAAAATAGTTCTTACATGTCATAGGAATATATCATAACCATTTAGGTTATGATTTCCTTACACACAATTAAATATTCCAAAGATAGCTCTTACATGTCATAGGAATCCATCACGAGAATCCATCATAGGAATCTGTCATAACTCAAAATGTTGACACATGCAAGTGGAGTGACACATCAACATGCCAACTAGACATGTACACTCACACTTAATTACATTATTCACAAAAAATAAATTTACAAAATAAATAATAAGAATAGGAATTATCCAAGGTTGAGACACCTTATTCCTAACATCCTCCCACTTGTCGAACACCTTGTAAGATCAATAGGAACATAACAAGAACTAATCGCTATAGGTTGAAAGGCCCATAGACTTCAAACACCATCTGAACTTCTCTATGCCCACTGGTTTCATTAATGCATCTACAAGATTCTTTATAGTATCTACCTTCTCCAAATTTACCTTTCCATCTTCCACCATATCTCTCACAAAGTGAAACTACTTCATTTTGGCATGGAAAGTTGGATTCTTTGCAAGGTAAATAACACTCTAACTATCACAACAAATAGTAATTTTTCCTACATCAACACCAATATCAAAACACAATCTCCTAAGCTAAATGGATTCCTTACAAGCATGAGCAATAGCCATGTACTCGGCTTTTGTAGTGGACAAAGAAACTATAGGTTGTCGCGACTCATCCAACTGATGAGACCACCAAATATAGTGAACACATAAGCACTGGTGGATCTCCTACTGTTAATATCACCTTCCCAATCTAAATCCGTAAACCCATAAATAAAAACTAAATGTGGAGCTTTAGAAGAGTTACCATGATAACAAATAGAGTAATCTAATGTACCCCTCAAATATCTAAATACTTGCTTAATTGCATCCCAATGCACCCATCCAGGATTAACCATAAACTAGCTCAGAACTCCCACTGCTTGGGCAATTTCTGGTCTAGTACAGACCATATCATACATAACATTTCCAACTACACCAACATAAGGTACTCTACTGATGTCCTCCACCTCACTAGGATATTTTGGACAATCATCTATATATAACTTTGCTCCTAGAGAAATAGGAACACACAATGGTCTACGATCTGCCATGTTGAACCCTTCCAACATAGACTTCACATACTTACTCTAACTCAGCCAAAGTTTTTTGTTAGATCTATCTCTACTAATTTCCATACCCAAGATGTACCTTGCTGCCCCAAGATCTTTCATCTCAAATTGTACTAGAAACTGAGATTTAAAATTAGAAATCATACCCTTACCCTTCCCAAACAACAACATATCATCAACATATAATGCAAAAATAAGAAGGTAATCATTTTCAACTCTAAAATAAACACAATGATTTGATTTCAATCTTAAAAATCCAATTGAAAACATAAAGGCATCAAACTTAAGGTAACACATCCTAGGAGATTGTTTCAAACCATATAGAGACTTCTTTAATCTACAAACCAAAGATTCTTTACCTTTAACAATATAGTGCTCAGGCTCTAACATATAAATCTCTTCCTCCAAATCACCATGAAGGAAAGTTGTCTTCACATCCATCTATTCTATCTCAAAATCATATGATGTAGCAAGAGATAATAGAAATCTAATGGATGTCAACTTTGTAACAGGAGAGAATATTTCACCATAATCTATTTCCTCTACCTGTGAATACCCCTTTGCAACCAATCTAGCTTTGTACGTTTCAACACTGCTATCTGCACAAAATTTCTTCTTGAACACCCATTTGCTACCAATACATTTTCATCCTTTAGGAAAAGGTACAAGGTCCCAAGTTTTTTTTTATCCAATTAAGCCATCTCATCATCCATGGCCTTGATCCAGGAACTTGCATCTTCCATATCCAAAGACTCTTTCATAGATCTAGGCTCATCAGTGTTAGTAATCAAAGAAAAGGCACAAATAGAATCTAACATAGAATAATCAAACCTTTATGGCTGCTTTCTTACTCTCATGGATCTCCTCAAGGGCTGAGGTTAAGGTAGTTATTCCTCTTCTTCTAAATTATCAAAGCTGCTAGAGCTCTCCTCATCATTTGACCCAACATGGTCTTTCTATTCAGTCTTCTTAGGGGTAGGAGGCAATTGAACAATATCTTCCTTCTTCTCTTTTTCATCTGGTTGTAGCACAATAGGAGAAGATACTAGTTCTCTAAAAATAACATTTCTACTATACAACACCTTACTAGTCACAGGGTCCCAAAACTTGTATCCTTTCATACCAACTTTGTATTTGATGAAAATACACTTGAGAGCTTTGTTTTCCAACTTCGATCTTTTCTCCTTTGGAACATGTGCATAAGCTTCACAACCAAAAACATGAAGATGTCTAATTGAAGGCTTCTTAGCAGACCAAACCTTCATGGGTGTCTTACCAACAAGAGCTGATGTAGGAGATTTGTTAACCAAATATCAAGTGGTGGCCATAGCTTTAGCCCAAAACCTTTGTTCATGACTAGCTCTAGTAAGCATACTCCTAGCCTTCTCCATCAGTGTCCTGTTCATTCTTTCTTCAACTCCATTTTGTTGTGGGGTATAAGGAGTTTTCTTATGCCTCTCAATACCTTGTTCTTTATAGAACTGTTCAAAATCTACTGAGCAAAACTCATCACCATTGTCAATTCCCACACACTTAATCTTCTTACTAGTCTGATTCTCTACAAGGGCTTTAAATTCCTTGAACTGACTAAAAATTTGTGTCTTACTTTTTAGGAAATAAATCCATGTCCTACTATAATCATCTATGAAAGATACAAAAACTATAGACTTGGAGATTGAAGGAACTTTTGCAGGACCAAATACATTGGAATGAATAAGATCCAAAACATCAAAACATTTGTGAGAACTAGAGTAAAATTGAACATGATTTTGTTTACCATAGAAACAATGTTCATAGAAGTTGAACTCAAGATTACAATATTTAACCCCTCAATGAGGTTCTTGTTCTTCAGGGTTTTGAGACTATTCCACCAATGTGGCCAAATCTCATATGCCACAACATTGTCTTTTCTATGAGAAGCTTTCCTTCCAATGTGTTTGCACCCTTAGGTACACATGCTGCACAACAATTAGAACCAATACCCACACTCTTTGTTACTACTTATTCAGATGATGGGGATGAAGTGATAGCTGCTCTCTTCTTTGAAATAGAAGAACTATTGTACTGAGAGATGCATGTATCAAGCTGAAATAGAGTACCTCTCCTATTACCCTTAGCAAGCACCATAGCTCCTCTCATCATCTTACATACATCTTTAGAAAAAACAACTTGTACACCTACATCATTTGAAATACTTACAAATAATAGGTTTCATGCCAAACTAGGGATGTGCATTACCCCGTTGATTCCCTTTACTCATCCATTAGGGAATCTAATAGTGACCCATCCTTGTCCAACTATCTTTAGGTGAAAATCATCACCCAAGTAAACCTTTCCACCATCAAAAAATTCACACTTTGAGAACCAAATTTGATGAGAGGTCATGTGGAAAGAAGCACATGAGTCTATCAACCAGATATCATCGTATGCATGCATTGCCAAGGCTACAATGAAAGCATCACCATCTTCTTAAGATTTTTCTAATCCTGAATCTGAGGCCTTCTTCTTCTTCTTTGGCTCTTTATAGTCTTTATGAAAGTGCCCAGTCTTATCATAATTCCAAAAAATTTCCTTGGACTTCCTAGAAGTCTTTGATTTTCCACGAGATTTGGATCTACCCTTTCCAGACTTATTGTCATTTTGCTTGTCTTTTTCGTTGGATCTACCACAAATAGCAAGAGCTCCCTTAGCCGAATATGATGATTTTATCCTCATCTCCTTAGATACCAATGAAGACACCACATCATCCATTCTTTAAGTGACTAAAGTACTTCCAAGAGCCAAAATAAGATGGTCCCATGAATTTGGCAAGGAATATAATGGGTTCATACATTGATCCTCCTCCTCTATCTTGACACCAGATGATATCAACTTTGCAATAAGTAAATTAAAAGCATTTAGATGATCTATTATAGATCCACCTTCCTCCATTATTAGAGAATAAAAATTCTTCCTTAGGAAAAACTTGCTTACTAGAGATTTGGCCTAATACACAGACCCAAGCTGTATCCACAAACTGTTTGCAGTCTTCTCATCAAGAACATTCAAGAGAACTGAATTAGCTAGACAGAGTCTAATAAGAAACTTAGCTTTCTAATCCTTAAGATTCCAATTTTCTTGAGATATTGTTTTTGGTCTCACATCAAGTGAAGTCACCTCGCATAGATCATGATCCTCAAGCAAGTCTTCCATGTTGAGTTTCCACAACTCAAATTTACTACCATTAAATTTCTCCACGTCCATTTTTTCATATGATGAACTAGTCATCTCAATCTATAAATAAGATTCAAAATGCTCTACATAAAACTCCCACTTAACTTGAGATTAGCTCAAAAAACCCTACCCAAAAACTAGGATCAAAATTTGATCAAACTCTAATACCACTTGTAGGGAAACTCAGGTGCAGAAATAACTTCCTACACTAATCCCTTATGGAAAGTATTGTGCAAATTCTTTTAAATCCTTACAATTACAAATTCAATATTATGTAAACATTAATACTAGAAATGAATCATGAATACAAAAAATAGATAGAGAAAGAAAACACAACACAAAGATATGTTGGTGGGGAAAAACCTTTTGGTAAAACAACCCCACCCCTCCAAAACCTGCACAGTGTATTATCTTTAACTCCAAGGTTACAACACACTTATAGTGAAATCTCTTTTAGGACATGGAAGACTTATCTAGTAGCTACCAACAATACACTACTCACACGACTATCTATGGCCCTCAAAGTGCTTATATAATGCTATTAGAGCATCTTCTAGAGATAGCTCTTATGTGTCAAGAATCTATCATAACCGTTTCAGTCATGATTTCCTTACACACAATTAAATCTTCCAAAAATAGTTCTTACATGTCATAGGAATCTTTCATAACCATTTTAGTTATGATTTCCTTACACATAATTAAATATTCCAAAGATAGCTCTTACACATCATTGGAATCTGTCATGGGAATTTGTCATTGGAATCTGTCATAACTCAAGATGCTGACACATGCAAGTGGAGTGACACATCAACATGCAAACTAGACATGTACACTCACACTTAATTACATTATTTTTAAAAAATACATTTACAAAACAAATAATAAAAATAGTAATTATCCAAGGTTGAGACACCTTATTCCTAACAAGAATAAGCAAGTAAAGTTTTTACTCATTCCAATCTAGCAATAGGGGCAAATGTCTCTCCATAGTCAATTCCTTCTTCTTGTGCATATCCCTTGCAAAATAATCTTGCTTTTTTCCTTGTGACTTCACCATTTTCATCTAACTTGTTTCTAAATATCCACTTGGTGCCAATCACATTTTTGTCTTCTTGTCTAGGAACTATAATCCATGTTTTGTTCTTCTCAATTTGTTCAATTTCTTCTTCCATGGCTTTATTCTAGTCATCATCTTCTAATGCATCTTTTATTGATTTGGGTTGCTTCATGCTCAGCAAACATGTATCATTTCTCAATCTGTTTCTATGAGGCATCAGCTGATCCGTCATAGAATAGATGCCATATTTGCATTATGATACTTCTAATTTGATGTTTTGATATACTTCCGAGACTATAGGGTTATGTTATTTTTATATTTTCATTTCGATGATCTACACT
Source organism: Cupressus sempervirens (assembly GCA_028749045.1). Lineage (NCBI taxonomy): Eukaryota > Viridiplantae > Streptophyta > Pinopsida > Cupressales > Cupressaceae > Cupressus > Cupressus sempervirens. The sequence goes on from CM053785.1 coordinate 377,868,154, forward strand.
TTGTCTACACATTAAGACCTAAATGATGTAATTAATGATTTTTTTCATGTTCTAACCTTTTTCAATTTCTTTGATAGAAGCTAAATTGTAGAAATGCTTGTAATGTGAAATTGTAATGTTTAAGTGGAGGTATGTTACTTGCATTTTGATATTTAGGATTTGGATATTTTGAAATTATTCAAGACTTAGTTGGACAATGGCTTATTTTATCTATTGATTTTGACATTTACAATAGTGTTTTGCATTTATGATATGTACTAAGAACCTAATATTTTGATTGGAATGATCAAACAAATATGAATGCAACTTTACACATGGCAGGATAGAAATTAGATTATGATGTGATGCAAAAGGTTAATCTGATTATGATGATTTATGATTTAATGTGATATACAGATTTTGATATTCTAACATTTTGAATGATTTATTGGAAATGATTAGGAGAAGAAATTTATTTCAGTTATGTTAATATGGATTATGTAACATTTGAATTTATATGCATTTATGATATGTATTTTATATGACCTCGTTGGATTACTAATACTCGAGTTTAGTGTGTAGGAAGTGGAACTATTGAAATTTTTTGGGGAAACAAGTTCCAAACCTATGTGAACATGGTTTAGCCAAGGCCAATCTTTGGAAGATTCAAAAGCCTCATTGTGATGCATTTTATTTCATAAATGTAAGATTGCTTTTGTGTGAAATTTTTATCTCAAAGATACATTAGGGACATGTCATGATGATGTGGAATGTGCTATTATGTGTCAATTGACACTTGTGGAATTTGTGTGTTAATGACATGTCATCTAGGGTTTGGTCACGATAGCGTTTACCCTAAAACTAATTACCTTGTTAGTGATTAAGTAAACCCACCTGACAAGGGATAGGATGGGTCACAATCAAAGGAAATTAGAAATTAGACTTGGCTAGGGTTTTGAAGGGTCATTAGGTGGTCCCATAGTGCCTTTTTGTGTGAAAATAAGCTACCCATATGATAGTATATCATGTTAGGGACCTAATTTTGACCATGTTGATGCCTAGGTAGCCTAGGGGGGCCCTTTACCAATGCCTTCTTCCATCAATTCGAAAATAGAGTTTGTAACATGAGCTCTTTTCCATGTTTCCACTAAGTCAAAAATAGCAAACTTAGAGGGAGACAAGTTTGTAAGAGGAAGTGGCTTGGTTTTTTTGTTAAAATAGTTAGTGAGAAAGCCTTTCTAGGGGGGACTTGTACAAACTAGCAGGGTATTCACCCACTCTCTAACTTTAGAGACACTTAGGGTTTGGAAGCTTGGAGGGAGCTCTTCTACAACCTTTCATTTCCATTTTTCAAAGGAATTCAAGGTTGGTATTTCTTTCCATATAGTTAATTTCTTCCATTTTGAAGTTGAATCTTGATATTGCATTCATGTGAATGCAAGTAGTGAGAATGTCATTGTGAGGAAAATGTGTAGTACCATCTTGTATCATGTTGTGTTGTGTTGTGATGAATATGAAGTTGAATTTTCATTATTTTTTTGCTTTATATTTTCCACGATTTTGTGCATGAGTGTTGTTGTGGGTGTGAGTGCTTCACTCACCCTTTGGGAAGGGAAGAGAAGTTCAGGGTGAAGGGCTTAGTTGGGCTTGAAAATATAGTTGATAACCTTGGAGTATGGGCTCCATTGTATGCCATATTAATTCATATCTTGCTTTGGGGGTGATAAGGGAAGGATGGTGTAGAAAGGAAGTTTATGGAGTATGGGCTTCAAGGAAGCTATAGCTATTGGTAGCATGTTTGGAGGATGTTTGTGGAAGCCCCAAAAGGGCATGGAAATTTGATTTGTGAAAGCCCTGAAAGAGAATGAAAAATTATTTATTGCAGATATGGTATGATATGTCAAGTCTCTTATTTGAAAGCACAACTTCACTATATGTTCAAGGTTCCATTGGTGAACCATTGTAAAATACCCTTGGGATGGGATTTTTCAAGTGTTGTAATGTGATGTTTATGCATTTGCAATATTGGAATGAAACTTGGTTTGAATCTTGTTTCCCTTGCTCGGTGGGTGGCTTCTTAGAAGCCTAGGATGGGAGGTGAGCCTCCATGGTTCCAAGTTTTGTGTTGTCATGTAGGTTTTGAGGAAGTAGATCCTATGAAGAGATTAGGGTTTCACCCCTTGGAAATATTGAGGAATCAAGTATTGTAGATAGACTAATATGTTCCATGTCATCTCATAATGTATTGTGATGTTAAGTTCCATTGTTGTTTCATTGTAATATGAAAGAGATTTACTTCCTATTGCATATTGATGTAAATTTGTAAAGTGGAGTTTGAAAATTTGCATAAAGTTGTTTTTGCAAGAGAAATATTGTAGCACTATCATAGTTGTGTAGAAAGGGAAAGATCAATTCATGTGAAAGAATATCTAATGTTTTGGGGAAACATATTAAAGTTATGTAGATTACCTCATTGTTCTTGCCTAGAATTTTGAATTCAATCAATAAGCCCTATGGAATTTTTATATGAGAGAAATCATTGAAATGAATGTTTATTGTAAAATTGAGTGATTTCATTATAAGATGCTCTATTATGTAGTTTCTATAATAGAAAAAGAATTCTTGTTTTTCAAATAGATCATATGAAATGATTCATTTTGTTTCAATAACAAGCAATTCCATGTAATCCAAGTCATAGTAGAGAGCATTATAATTAATTTTGTACATTAGTGTGTTAAATATTGAGTATCTATCACCAATAAATCTCTAGCCTATATAGGTATAAGGAACCTCATCAACTCATCATCAAATCACCTTGACATCATAGTTGTTATATGAAGAAATTAGTTCCTTATAAGACATAATTAAAATTCATATGGGAGAGTATGATGTAGGTGCATTTTAACTCTTTGGAAATTGTATGGGAGAAGGAAATAATTCCTCTCCCCAATTATAGACAATAAAATATTCCTAAGATTAACCCAAGTACGAAGTCCTGTCAACTAAAGAGACACACCCAATAAAATTTTTAGAAGATTTTTGAAGAAATATTATGACAATCTTAGAGATGTGATTGCATGTCACAATCTACATTTAAAAATAATAATGAAAGAAAATGCCTATGAACTATATATATATATATATATATATATATGCCATTACCCTAAAAATAAGATGTGGATAATACCTTTAAATACACACACACACACACACACACACACACACACAAACACAAACCTAACTTACAAGATGATGTAGGAGCATCCAGTTTGCAATCCTGTGTCACCCAAAAAAATGTACTTAGACTTAGTTTCTATTTCATGTGTTTTCATTTCTAGATACCCATTTGGGTCAAATAAAGGTCCCAACTCTCACAATTCCACTATCAGTGTTCTAAGATAGAGTATTTGAACACCTTGGGATACATGTAAATGCCAAAAAAATAGGAGTATGTAATTGAGCCATCATTTTGGTGAACTAGGAGGTGTAAATTGGCCAGATGAATGTAATTGCAATTTAGAGCATTCTAGAAAAAGAATCAGGTCAAAAGGTCCCACGATTTGAAAGTTATCGCAATTTTTCAGTTTTTGGAGACCTCCTAAGAATGCTTCAGAGTCAATTTAGGGGCATTAAATGACCTTGAAAATGGAAAAAAATGGGGGATGAGAAAAGCTGTCCATAGGGCTATAGAGGGCTTCAAGAGCTTTCCAAAAATGTAAACAGTTCGTCAATCGGAGCTACGGTTCAAAAGTTATGCCTCTCAAAAGTTCGGTTACCATTTTTAGATTCTTCTAGATTTGCACCAACTTCTAACACGGCTTTTGGAGCCTTTTACTTGGTCGGTGGATGCCTACTAGCACTTTCTAGAATGTACTCCTAGTCCTTAACCCTCTGGGGTCTATTTAAGGACATTTTTGGCATTGTAAAAGGCAGTTCAGAGTGGAATTTGAGAGGAGGTACTAAAAGGAGAAATTATCTCCAGTTTTGTGCTATTGTAAGCCCTTAGGGCATGTTTTGAAGTCTATTTTCTCTGTATTGAATGTACTAGCTTATTTTCACAGTTAATACAATTTCCCTTTTCCTGTTGTGTCCATTCTGTGCTTGGGTTGTGTCCCCATCACAAGACAACTAACCTAGGCATCCCTAGGTGAAAAGACATGACTAGCAACCTTTAAACAAAAAATATATAGATTTTATGCATTCAAAAAAATGCCCACCTGGCATAGCTACGCTATTCCCTCACATGTGGGAACCTAATTACATACCCAAGAAAATTTTCTAGCCTTGGAAGTTGATTTGATGGAGACAAGACCAAAAAAAAAAAAAAATCTTCACATTTTAAAAAAAGATCTGCACTTTACCCAACCTTCACCTAGGAAAAAGGCACTCAAAAGGGCAAAATAAAACCAAGGGCCCCTCCTCCCATGTCACATGAATTTTGGGAAAGGATGGGGACCATGTTTTCAGGTAGGAAATAAGTAGGTTTTAAATAGAAAAAGGCTAGGAAATAAAGCTAGGTAAAGTCTTAAGTCAGTTAGTAGGTTAGGAAGTATAAGTTAGTTTAGAAGTTAGTATCAAAGTAGTAAGTAGTGTCAGTTAGTACTAAGTAGTGATAAGGGGTAAATAATTATGGATGCTTATTAATTGTGTTTGGGTTGGGGGTTAGTTAGTGTCTTAAGTTTTTGGGAAGAGATAACTTTAGGTGATTTAACATATAGTTTAAAGTGGTAGAGAGGCTAGTAAGGGATCTTTTAGTGGGAATGTATTAATGAATGAAAAAAAATTCAAATTGTAGTTAAATTTATTAATAATTAAAAATGTAGTTAGATTTAGTAATAATAAAAAATGGTAGTTTAAAATTGTGGTCGAATTAGTAAGTGTAATGATACAGTTAAATTGAGTGAGAACTTGGTTAATGGGATAAGTGTAGACAAGATAGTAGTTAGTTAGTTGTTTAGTTGATCATGCCCCTTAGTTAATATATGAATTTGGTAATGAAATCGACATTATATAGTTGAAAACTAATAATAAGGATCTAGAGAAATTAAAATAATTAGTGTATATAGGTATACCCTTGCAACAATCAAAATGATGGTATAAGATTAGTTAGAAGTTTAACGAAATGACAATGTGCAAGAGCTCATTAAAAATAGTGTACCTAAATAAAAGAAAATTAAATTAAAATTAATAAAATAATAAAATAAAATGGAAAGGGGATTGGCCTAAAATGTAATAAGTTAAGGACACTTTATAAGTGCAAAGATATAGATATAAAACACCTACCCACTCTCAAAATTATTAAGTTCTTGAAAGTTATATGGATGTAGGATTGGCATTTCCATTATCATTTACAGACAAATTGAATCATTGCAACTACAATGGCACACAATTTTGCTTCACAATCATATACGTAATGTCTTACTACTAGGATTGGATTATAGAACTAAGGTGAGAACATCCCCTAGCTTCTATGTTATAACTTAGATTTTAATGAATGATAGAAAAACAAATTGGTCTCCCTTAGAAATTGAAGTCTAGAATTTCATATGAAAAACAAATTCTCCCACATCAACTAGAATTAATTATCTCCAACTAAATAACTGAATTAAGTAACATTTTGATATTCTTGAAGGATATGAATTGTGATATTCCTGACACCCCATAGTTCGATAGAATACTCACAAAAAAGTATAGGTTTGTTTATGTGCTATCAAAAGAAATATTGTTGGTTCTATTTTGCCTTGTAAATTTGGGCATGACAGTTTCTTTTCATTGGTCTAGCATCTTTATCTCCGATGATTTGAACAGTAGGATGATGTCTCATCACATATTTGGACAATCTTGGTTCAGCTCTGGTTTCTTCATTTTGCCTTTCAGCATTAGAATCACTATATGCACCTCTATTAGGTAATTCAACATTTCCACCAATATTAGAATCAAAATTTGCTTCTATTTCATTTTTTAAGTTGACATCTAAATGTGGATCAATTCCTAAATGCAACTCAACATTCATAGTCTGTAACTCGACAGTTACTGAAACTTGTTGTTGATTTGTAGCTTGATTTACAACATCTTCTTCAACAGGCCTACCTTTATAAGAGTATACAAATGATTTGTATTCTTCTAGCTCTTTCATAGATTCATCCTTATACACTTCTATATATTCATCAAAATTAACATTTACAATTTCCACAACTTTGTTAGTGTTAGTATTCAAACACTTATAAGCTTTACTTCTTGTGGAGTATCCTAGGAATATACCTTCTTCACTTTTTGCTTCAAGTTTACCATTCTAAAATCCTTAAGAATGAAACATTTTCTTCTAAATACCTTAAAATATTTTACATTGGGTGAATATCCATACCATAATTCAAAAGGTGTTGAATGAATACCTTTCTTGACTTGTACATGGTTCAAGGTATAGGCAATTATACTTATAGCTTCTCTCTAGTATTTCAAAGAAACATTCTTCTCCATCATGAGTATTCTAGCAAAATCCATTATTGATCCATTCCTTCTTTCAGCAATTCCATTTTGTGGAGGGGTTCTAGGTGCAAATTTCTATCTTTTGATTCCTCTGTCATTATAGAACATTTCAAATTCATTAATGTGAATTCTCCTCCTCTATTAGATCTCAAATGCTTCAGATTTTTACTTATTTCCTTTTCAACTCTTGCTAAGTACCACTTAAAATTTTGAAAAGCATCAAATTTTTGTTTCAAAAACATAACTATCATCATTCTGGAATAGTCATCAACAAGTAGCACAATGCACTTATCTCCTTCGTAGATTTGTACATCAATTGGTCCACATAAGTCAGTATGAACAATCTCTAGTATTTCTTTAGAGGTATACGTTTTTCTCTTAAAACTTGACTTTGTCATTTTTCCTAATAGACATTATTTTCATATTACATTATCAAGCTTCTTCAACTTAGGTAAACCTATGACTTTCTTCATGTTATTGATACTAACCAAGTTATCAAAATTAAGATGACATAATCTCTTGTGCCATAACCATACATCATCAAACTTTACAAGACAAGTAGCATCCTCTATATCAAGATAGAATAGATTACTTCTAGTCTGGTCACCTTTTTCAATCAATTTTCTATTTGTGTCATATATCTTAGTAGCCTTGTTTTCAAACTCAACTTTACATCCCAAATTATTTAGTTGTGATACTCTCAACAAATTATAGTTAAGTCCTTCAACATAATAAGCATTGTCCCATAAAATCTTATTTGTGAGTTTGATAGAACATTTTCCTTTTATCAAACATGGTGCATCATTAGCAAATCTTACACTATTTCCATCATAACAATTCAAAATAATGAACTTACTTTTTTCTCCATTCATGTGATGTGAAATCCACTATCAATGATCCATCTATCATTTTTGTTCACACAAGTTACAAGTGAAGTTGCTTCATCTTCATCAAATCCGTCCTTCATTGCAACATATACTACTTCATCATCATATTCATTAAATATTTCCTCTTCAGCAATATAGCATGACTTTTTTCCTTTGTCTTTGTAGTCCTTTTTGTCTTCATCTCTTCTACTTTTGTATCTATCACCACCTCTTTAATTTTTCATCTCTAGACATCTAGTAGCAATATGACCAACTTCATTGCAATTGAAACAAATGATAGGTAACTTACCTTTGAACTTGCCTTTACCTGTATGGAATCTTCTTGCTAGTAGTGCTTCAAGTTGTTCAACATCTTCCTCATCTATATCACTGCCACTCGATACATATTTCTTCTTTTTCTTCTTCTTCTTCTCATCAGGTTCCTTTAGTGACACTTTGTCTTTGAATGCATATTCAATACTCTCAGGTTTTTAATTATCAAAGTTAGATGGCTCAAAAGTAGTGAGTGTACCTACCAAACCTTCTAGTGATAGATCATTCTTCGATATACATCTTAGTTCTTGAATTGTAGAGACTCTAATAGTATAAATAGGTAGTAGTGTTCTTAAAACTTTGCTTAATAGAGTATCATCATCTAGTTTTCCATTTTCTCCTCTTATTGCATTAACTACTTTTATCCTTGCATCATATTAAGCAATATTTTCACCTTCTCCCATTCTCATTTCATCAAACTTACCTCTGAGGCTTTCAACTTTTTTCTCTAAGAACATTGGTGTCTCCTCCATAGATGGCAGCTAGGGCATCCCACATTTTCTTTGCACTGTCAAGACCTTTGGTATCATCAAATTCAACATAACTTAGGGTAGAGGCAATCTCCAACATTGCATGTTTATGTTCTTTCTTCTTTCTCATATCCTCAGTAGTTGGTGCTCCAATAGGCTCAACATGCTCAATGGTAATGGTAGATTGTGCATGATCTCCAATTCCTCCAAGGTGTAACTTCATCAAACTTTTCCATGCAAGAAAGTTATCTCTATTGAGCTTGGGTGCATGTCTTTTTGACATCTTGATCTTTGTGCTTCTAGTACCTTCAAACTAGTCCTCTTAATTAGATGGCTTTGATACCAATTGTTGAAATACTTTTAGAATAACTGAGGGGGGGTGGTGAATCAGTTATCCAAGATCCAAATGTATAACTAAAACTTTTCACAGCTTAGTGAACCCATAAAATGTTTATACTCATGCATGCACCACTAGTAACATGCTACTCCTTTTTCACTCTTCTAAAGTGATATCTTGTGAAAGCTCAACCTTGTTAATGGTTACAATACACACTGTTAAATGTGACCCTATAAAGGATTTTAATTACCCTATTAGGAGTGTGCCTTTTTAGAGGACTTTAGACCATACACTTGGAATGTCACCCAGTTAAAGGATTTACAAATGACTGTTAGGTCAACCTTAATCCAAAGGATTTACCGTAGACTGATACAATTGTTAGAGAGTAAAAGTAAGACTTGATCTGATATAACTTACAACTTCATTTGTAGATTATAGATCACTATCTAGTCCTCTATTTTGTTTGGCCTTCATACTTTTCAGTTTTGATAGCTTGTTCACCCTTCAAGAATTCATCTCCTTAAGCCTCCTTGCTTAGCATGCCAATGTAGACTCTTTTCTTAGGTGACTTGATGAAGTAGAGCCCTTGGCTCCTTGTCTTCCTTAGGTTCTCGCATCCAACTCTTTTTGCTTCATGACTAGTCATTCCTATAAATAGGAAATTAAGACATTTTTCTACTCATTTTTCATCATCCAATTTAGGGTTGAGATGGATTAGGTAGGATACGATGAATCTATCCCACATTCTATCTCTCTTCTAGAGACTTCTCCTAGAGTCCTCTTTGAATTTGCCTAAAAATGGTTTACCTTGAATTCTATGCCACCAACTCATCAACCTTATCTTCCACTTTGTTCAAAAATTCCAAGAAAACAAACTTGTCAGATCAAATTCATCAAATTTATGATCTTTTAAATAATTTAGCAACTCACCATTATCTTCTTTTGATCTCAACATATAGTGCATTACTCAACATCCACTATGAAATTACTCGACATGAACTAAAGTTTACTGGTGTTTGACATCAACTAAAATTTACTCAGCATCCATTGTTTTGCTCAGCATACACTAGAATGAACTTTTTTCTCAAATTCAATCATCTTTTTTCTCGACTTGCATTGACTTTGCTTGGCAACTATTATCCACTTGGTCAAGCTTGGCAGGAAATCTTTATGTAACTTATTCTTCTAAACTTTCTTGGTGTAACCAACCTTTATAACCTTAAGTAGATTATCAATTCATCATGTCATCAGTGTCTTAACTAATTCTTGTACTTCATAACATAATCATAAATTAACCTTTCCTCTAGGAGCTATTGTTACATCTTTTGATCAAATCCTCTTCACTAATCATCTAAGTGATAGTACTTAAATCATATAAGTAGTTATCTTACCAACAAATAGCAAGTTTGACATCAGTGACAAAACAATGATTTGAACATACAATCTCCCTCTTTCAGCAATGACTTTCTACAACATCTCTTTTCAATCAATTTATCAACAGAGAAGATGTTTCTAGAATTATGAATTTGAAGTTGGATCATAGGTCTTGAAGTTATATCTTGTATTTGGTCATAACCCAGAAGACCTTACAGCATGACATGTATGCTAATAACTTGATGAATCAATAAAAATATTTTGTTCTCTCTCTCCTTGGTATTTTTTCTCCACATTTTTTCTTCTATTGTGTTTACTCAACAAGGTGGTTGGATAGTTGGGTGTGCCTTTGGACCTAGTTGTTCTCTTCCCTCCTTGCACCACATCTACACATGGACAATACAAGTGTTAAGTGAAACATTAAAACAATTTACAAATCCCAATGGCATGTCTCTAGTTTCTTATAAAATTACACACATACAATTCATATTTAAGAAATGAAACACACATTGCAATGATGTTTTGAATCTTCCAAATATTCACCTTGGCTTTGTTGTGTACACATGAGTTTGAACCTTGTTTCCCCAATTTAATTCCATGGTTCAATTTCCTGCACACTAAACTTGAGCATTAGTAGTCCAATGAAAATCCATGTATATATGTGCATGAAATTTTAATATTTCATAATTCACATTGACTATCATATTCACTTATCACAATTAACTTTCCTTTCTAATCATTTTTCTATGAAATATTTGAAACATTGAAATATCAAAATTTGTATATCAACATTAATCTCTACTTAACATAACCAAATTTAACATTTTGAATATCATCGTAATCCATTTTCTATCATAGTAATGAAAATATGAATCCATGAATATTAAATCATCAAAGCATATAAGATAGGTCTGTGAGGCCTCGCCCCGACCCATCGTAGCATAGTTATACATTACTATTATTTTGATACTCACGACTCGAGATGTCAAGACATTATCTGATGCTTTGAACATATTATATTATTTAATGTTGTGTGATGTTACTTTCAGATATTTGATGTTCGTCATTTAATGTTTTATGTATATGTATGTTGATGAATTAAATAAAATGTAGGATTAACACTTTGATTTAAGAGATTTTAATGGTTAAAAATTGAATAGGATGAGAGGAACCCTAATTTTGTTATAGATGGATGTTTTAAATTATGTGATTCCTGATACGTATATAAATATGTACATGTGATTTTATGAGACTACTGATGTGTGCAATGAGTGTGCAGGATATTTTAGCTGAGAAACCCGACGGAGGAACATAACTGATCCCTATGTGCTAATTTTGGAAACCTTATTGTTTGTAATTCAAGTATTTTAATTGTGAGATGTATGTGTGTATCTCTCTATGATCAGTAAATGTTATTGTTCATAACTATGTTCTTTTAGTGTCGCTTGACACTCGTGAATTGTTTATGCTCTTCAGTGTGCTAATTAGGGTTAGCTGTGTAACCTTTAGACCTAGGTCAGTTTAAGTAGTGTCTTTCTGCTAATTTGGTTCTTAATTGAGTTTAGTCACCCTTAATCCAGATTAGTGATTAATCTGCATTTTTAGATTGTTAGATGGTCCTAATTATTTCCTAGCTTTTGTTTGGTTCCAAACCTATTCGTAAGGCTTTGAAACGTGAAATATTTATGCCCAAAGGGTATGGGTATGGGTTGGGGGCATTTTCCAACCCCTAAGCCCCTTTTGTTGACTTTTGAGGTCACTCAAAAAGTCTATTTTTTCCTTTGTGCGAAAATTGCAAGTGGTTACCCTGAGTTGCCTCACCCCACCTCCACTAAGTGGTTAACCATAGTATGGGTTGAGTTAGGATCTTCTATATTTTTAGGTGGGTGGGAGAAGTTATTGCTCTTTTTGGTGGTTGAGTTTGAGGCTTATTTAGAGACCCTTCTTGGAGTAGTTTAGGTTGTTACCCAATCTCTACTTTTAGAGATGAGTCTTGGAAGATTGAAGGAAGGAAGGGAAAAGCTCTACTCAAATTTGTTCATTTGCCATTACCTCTTTGTGAAGGTAGGAGTTTTCATCTCCCTTGTTCAGATTTTCATACTTGTTTCATGCTTATGCTACTTTGTTGTTGTTTGAATGCTTGTATGTATGTTGGGTATGTTGGGAAGATTTGAAAACCATGTTTTTTGAATGTTTTTCTTTCATGTTTATGTTTGAATTTTGAGGTTTTCTTGTATGGGTGTTTTGGTATTACTCACCCTTGGATAGGGCAAAAGTGACCAATTTTGGGAAAGGTATTTTTTTAGTTGGACTCCAACAAGTGCATAGTCTCTTCTTAGGATGAGAAGAGGGAGAGAGGGTAGGGTGTTATGGGTCCCTACCTGTCAGCACACACCTCGTATGAGTTTGGCATGTTAAAATGGAAGAACAAAAGTTCTTAGTTTATAGCCTTGATTGGGAATCTATTGTGGTGTTGTGTCAGACTTCTCATGTTGGAAGAATCCACCTTTCCCTAGTTTTGATTCATTGTGACTCCTATTGTGAAAACCTAGTAAGAATATGCATGTTTGATTTGTCTCTTGGTCATGCTTGTTGTCACCTGATTAGATTATGTTCTCTCCACAATTCTTAGAAATGTGTTGCAAAAATTGATATGGAACCCTTGATGAGGGTCATGAAGGAAATTCAATTAAATTGTTGTAATTTTGGGATTGGAATCCTATGTAATTTGTATTTCAAAACCTTATTGTAATGGCAACGACGCCGGGTTTTCTTCCTGGTTCTTTCTCGACCGAGCCTTTGAATCAGGTTTGCCAATAAAATGGTGATTGACTATAATTGCTTATCATGTGATTTAATCATAATTTTCAATTAGATGGATGCACATCAAAAATAGGATGAAATGATGATGGTTTAGTTAAGCAAAAATTTCAAGTTTTCTTATATGTTAAAAATGAAAATTATGTTAAGGAAAGAAAAATGGATATGGTTGATATATTTCAATTCAAGTTTGTTTAGGAGATCAAATAAATTTGGTATTAATGTGACACAACTATTAAATCCATGTTTTAAATCCATTCAATAATATACCCCTAACTATATATATATAGATAACCTTGTAAATTTATACTTAGAAAAATAAAGATTAAAAAAAAATGTTTCAAAAGAGTAAAAACTCTCTGGTTTTTGTATGGGGAAACAATTTAAATCCCCTCTTGGTAACAAAGAATCTAAAAGATTCCCTTATTATCCTTTTTGCTTTATTAAATATTGTATTTAAAATTGAAAAACAATAATAAAATAAATATCAAAAAAAGAAAAGAAATTTTAACTAATCTAAATATCCTTCTTACCTAATTAACTTTTGCATTTACTTCTCCCTTGGACGTCAGTTTGGAGAGGCATTTTTAAAATATTTTATTTTGCAAAAGTCAGATTGGTCATCATGGGTGATGACATCACCTGTCCCCCTCCTTAAATTTTCCTAGGCTATGAACAAGGATTAAATGTGTTTTAAATTTGTTTTTTTTCTCCCCTTGCAACCTTGGTCGACACCCTTCCCAAGCATGGGCCTGCGCATTTTTTTTTAATTTAGGCCAGGGTTTGTGTAGCACTTGGGGCAGAGCGCTTAGCGCTTGGGGAAGCGTTTGGAGGGATGGGATGGGGGGGATGTGACATGGGTCACATTTGATGGGGTTAGGTGTTAGGGTTAGTATAGGTTAGTAAGTAGGTTAGTGTTAGTATATATGTTAAGTTAATGTTTTTTTTTTGGTTATTTGTTATAGCTTTAGTTAGTAGTTTTATTATTTAAGTTTGTTAAATATGAGTAGTGTAAGATAGTTTTTAGTTTAGTATTAATTAGTTATTTTTATATTGTTAATAGTATTGTTAGTTAAGAGAGGTTAGTTTATATTAGTAATTAGTTTAATTTATTAAAGTTTTAAGTTAGTTATTCATTGTGTTGTTTAATTGTTATTTGTTTAAAGTTATTTGTTTTAAATTTTAAAATATATTTAGTCAAGATTGTTTTAGTTAATATTTACTAAGTTAGTTTTAAATTTAATTAGTTAGAATTGTGTAAGTTTTGTGATGATAGTTAAATTAATAAAGTTCTAAGTTAGTCTTATATTGATAGTAAAATTTAATTTTTGAGTATTAAGTAGTTTTAATTTTAAAGGTTAATTGGCTATTTAAATTAAGTTTAAATGTAGATTTTATTTGATTAGATATTTTCAGATTAATCTAAACCCGAACTCCGTTAGAATGTTATTTAAATAACTTTCATATCTTGTTGAGAAGTTAATAAAATAACGTGATTAATGTCGATATCATTTTAAGAATGTAAGCTCAAATCTTAATGATGTATTCCTCCACAAGTTTATAAACTTAAGATGAAATGTAGAGAACCTTTACTTAAACTGTGATCACAACCTTATCGAACTTAGAGCATTTTAATTATAATTAAAAAAAAAAAAATTGTGTGTTTTTGCCTCGTAGTTTGGGCATGACAAGGTCCTAGCACATAATATAGGTGAAAATTTCCAAAATGTAAATATCATCACTAGTATCTTTTTAATTTGTTAAATATAGTGAAATTACTAACAATATCTCACTATCATTATGATATAACACATCGTAAGGTGTATGTCCTTAAAAGAAATTATGTTAGGTAATCAAGATGCTTGCATAATCATGTCAACATGGGTCCAAAATCAATCATCGGATACAACCATTACATTCTATTAATCAATATAATCCATCCTATTGTGACATCATCATTTTGGTTTATCTTCCCACTACTTACATAATAATTGACTCATTATGTACACATCATACTCAATCATATCATGCAGAGACTTACCCCATTCTAATAACAACTTCCTCCCACAAGGGTGAGTGTTGAATCATCCTAATAGAGTATAAGATACTATGAAGTCCTCTATGCAGTTCTAGGTCTAGTACCATGACATCTCGAGCCTTGATTTAAAGGTCTAAGCATATCATCCTAATATGACTGTAACATATCACTTCCTCCCTAACTTTTCTTAGCTTTTAATTATATCTGTAGTATTTAGGCTTTATAATAAGGCACTAGAGAAGGGGCATTACATCAAAGCCATATTTTTTTGAGTTTAGAAAAACATGAATCCACTAATAGTATTAAATTTATTAATCAGATATGTGGATTGGGTTTTCTTCATACTAATTGATTAATTTAGAAGTATTGCGGTTAAAAAAAAATTGGTCACATTTTCTTCACACTTCTTTAAATTCATTAAACAACTAAGGTGAACCCATGCGAACCCATTTATGTGGTGGTAGGAGCCCCTTCCTAGTCTAGTAAATTTTTAGAACTATTAAAACTTGAAAATCTCTTTAATATACATATGTTGCCTTATGTCTTTCCCTTTCCCTTAGCCATACAAGAACTTCTACATGTCTCTTCCATGGTGTCGTGTATTTTCTCCAAAACATTTTGAGCATTTATGGGATAATTTCCAAGTGTTAACCTCATTCAATATATTTCATGCATGTTGCCAATCTAGCTTGAACTGATATTTACAAGTTTGGAGAAGAAATTTAGACTTCCCTTACCTACATCATCAAATTTGATTTTCTAATGTTCAAATTATCCCAATAGCATTTTGCTTTGCTAAAGTTAGAGGAGACTTTTGTTCATAATGAACGGTCAATGAAACCAATGGGCCTCTAACTTAAGATTTATTTTCCAAGATTTTTTATTCATCAATTTTAGAACAAAATTTATCACTATGATGACACTCCCTACTAGTTTGTGTGTATTAGTGCCAGGTCTATTATTGTTCATCTCTTCAAACCATATATTAAGCCTATTTCAGGTATTTCCTAGACCATCATGCCCCAATTTTGATGTAGAATTATGATTGAGCATGTGTACAATCTTTCCCAATGTTCATATTGTCGCACTTTATCCCTAATTACACTTTGCAAGTTCTTTCTCCTTTCTCATTATTGTAGCATAAGTATATTTTGGAACCCATGAAGAAATGTTGAGTTCCAATTTCTATTATTTTGAGTTTGGAACACTTCAATGTACATCTAATTTTTTTTAAAAATTGGCACTTAAATTTTAAGGCTTTATGTAATGGGGTTAGTATTCATTTTTAAAAAATTACCATCTCATTCTTTGGAAGTTTATTTCCTCCAATTTGGAAAATGGGAACTTTGCATATTGTAAGGATTTGGGATGGTGCATGTATTTTAAGATAAAATGTTTGATAGTTGGTTGTCCCCTAAATATAGGCTTGGGTTGAGAGCTCTCCACAAGCTTGTTCTGGACAATGCAAATTTGAAATAGGAAAATGTCTCCATTTAGGGAGAGGGAATTAATCACTTACTAGCATTTATTATAACTAGGCTACACATTGGATGCCATATTTTAGTGATACAATGAATTTGGGATCAAAAGCCTGAGTATCCCCTAAAGTCAAAAAAATATATCCCATGATTGAAAGAGACCATAACGCACATGAAGCTAAAAAGGATTCATTAAAAGCATACGTCAAGATTTGACCAAATTGTTTCATTTTGATAACAAAATCTTTCATGTTGTTTGTGATATCCAAGTCAAAATTGGATAGGGCTTGCATAAAAAATACCATCTAAACAAGTTAAACCAATCGTATCTTTGCAACCTATTTGTAATAAACTCAAAGCAAATCTAAAACTAGCAATCACACTTAAGTGTGCAACGGGTATGTTGTAATTATTTGGAAGTTTCATTTACATTTTTTCCTTTTTAGATATTAATGCATAATCACATTTTAATTTTTGTAATTAAATATTAACACTTTTGATGATGTATACAATATAGTTTTGTAGAAGATGGTTAAACATAGTTATAAGAACTTTTTTATGTCTCTTAGCTTATTATTTGGGTGTTTCACAGTACAAATACAAAATAATATTGTTGATTTTTATTTCACTAATTTATAAATTTATTTTATTTGTTTAATACACATTTTTGTTGTTGTTGTAATAATTGTGTTTTCCTATTTTAAATATGAAGTTAGAAAATGGAGATATGCAAAACATATTATGTATTATTATGATTGTAATACATCATTTATTACATGAAAAAAATTAAATGTACATGCAATAACATAATTAATTTAGGCTTCATTGGTGTAAGGATTTATTGTAAAGTACCGTTAGCTTTATTTTACTCAACCATTTTGTATAATAAATAATGATAATGAAATATAATTTAAATGTCAATTGTTGTAGTCTTTTGAAATTTATATAGAATACACACACACACACACACACACACACACACACACACACACAAATTTCAATAAATTATATTGATTTAATTCAAATTGTATGTAAGTTAGTGTATATTAAATAAAATTGAATATTATAAAAGATTAATTTTTCTTTTACATTTCTAGAGAAATATATTTACTTTGTATTAAACATTTAACAAAATTTAAAAGAAATGTATATATTTTAATTGGTATTTTAAAATTCTATTTGATATTTACATAATATATAACAAATTAGTTTAGTTCTATTTTTATTCTGTTATGTATTATTTTAAAATATATTATAGGTAAAAAAAAGTTAACAAATAATATCTAGATAGAATAGAACAATTTAGAGTAAGTTAAACTTTATGAGTTTATTAGATAGACATGAATTTAAATGTAAATAGTCTAGCATAACATGAAACATTTAACTAGTAAACTCTAAAGAAAATTAAAGATTAAAATACATATAAAAAAATGTATTAAAAACTAATTATTTGTTTCCAACCTTAAAAGAATTAAAATTCTGAGATACGTGTCTTTCTTTGAGTCTTTGATGCAGTCCTATAAAAACTACTTCCAAATAAGTTTAGTGATAAGTGGTAGTTTTTATCTTTAAATGCTTTTGCATATACTAAATGAGGCACTCTATTTGGCTTGAAAGTAGTCATAAATGTATTTTGATCAGCACTATGAGGGGAGGAAGTATAAAACTTGTGTTTATTTTTGTCCCACATAAAATTTAATAAGTCATCAAAAGATTGAGCACAATTTATTTTCTTTGTAAGGCCATCTATAAAGTTTGGAACCAAAGAGTATGGAGTAGGGGAGAGGACCCAATAGTTGTGCACCCTAACTTTGCGCTTCTCAAAATCCTATGTGGAAATTTCATATCACTCTCTTTTTTTGATAGTAGCTTACTTGGAAAGTCCCCTACTTATAACTAAGGTTTCAGAGCCACATCATCAAATATGATGCCACATCAACATGCTTTTTGTCAAAGTGTCCAAAACAGCTCAAAAAAAAAGTGAGATTGATCATAGTGCATTGGAGACCCCCATACTTGTGCAACTAATGTGGCATCACACTATTGGCTATTTTTTGGGAAAAGGGACACTTTTCATTCACTTATGGGTAATCATCATTAACAAGAACAACTTTAAAGTCACATCTATTGGTACAATCTTGTCAAAAATGTTGAATATTAAATTAACAAGTGTGGGTATTAAGTTAACAACTACTATCACAACCATTGGAATGCACTCAAGTATTGGGTCCTCTCCCCTATGAGATTAGCCATTTACAAAGACTAAAACCTTCCAAAGCATGAGGGAGAAGGTTATCATGTCCAAGACAACTCTCTCGACCTCATGTTTTTGTATCAAATAGTAAAATGTAGATGATATGACATTTTTAGTAAAATAAAAATAAAAATTGGATGATCAAGTTTTTGAAAACTATTCATTGTTGTGAAGTTTAATGACTCTAATACTATTGAAAATAATTGAAGACATCAAATTTGACACTGTATACTATGATAATTTATGTATTTTTTTAATAGATGTTTTTATTATATTTTATGAAATGTCATTAGAATGCAATTAATATGGTATGAAATGCCCTATAACCTTATTGTTGGTCATGAGTACAATAGAGTTTGTATGAGATAGGTGGAAGGAAATTTATATTGTTTACAATTTCAGCATTGTGTTGCAGTCTAGGAATGAGATACGCCAACTTTAAACAATAGAATGGTGGTAGTGATGAAACATCCAATGACTTGTTTTAGTAATTTAATTCAGGGTTGCATAAGAACCTTCACCATTTGTACACAAATCTGAAAGGATCACTCTTCCTCTATGAGAATAGTTACGACCTACTTTTAATCATCATTCACAATGAAAATACCTTGGGTAAGAATTCCATTAAAGAGATGAAATACCATGGGTAAGGAAGTTTCAATAGGTTTTTGATCCTCTAGAACATCTAAGACGTAAAGTTTACAATTTTAAAAAATGAGGCAACCATAACTCAAACGTATTCTGCTCCCAACTCAGACTTCCCTTGTTCCCCCCAAAAATGTTTTCATCTATACTCCCATTTCCATGAAACCAAAAATCAAGAATTGTTGGTGCCCCTCTTTTTCATTACTGGAAACACAGACACCTTTGAGAGATGCCAAATTATAGTGTCTTATGATGTTGATGATATCCACCTCATTGATGAATTCAATTTCCCCTTTTGAATTGCAATTTGTGATCTTCTTAACTGCAATTGAGTGTCCTTATAAACTATTCCAAAAATGCCTTAGCCAACCATATTGGAATCATTGAAATTACCAGTAGTGTTCCTGATTTTTTGAATGTTGAATGTTGCGTCTCTTTTAATAGTTTTCTAGTATTTCTCAATAAATAGTTGTGCTTCACTTTTCCCTTCATTATGACCCATGGACAATAGTTGAGGCCTAAACTAGAGAGAATGATCATGTATGTTAACTTCCTATGATCTTCTTCCCAATCAACATAACATATAGAGGCACTAGAGAGGTTTTGAAAGATCATGTCTAGAGGAGTGGGTCTGAGTATTTTGAGCCAATCTTGTTTTCTTTTAATGCCTATGCAAAGATGGGGGCTTGAGACATAATTTGATGTATCATTTAAATAGAGGTGATAAGATTTATAATTGAAATAAAATTGAGTCTTCTAGAATGAGAAAATTTATACCCAAGAATCATGGATGCTAGCTTTACATAGGGTTGAATGATATTTTTTACATTCATTGGTATTCCATCTCATCTTGATTTGGTTAAGTCTGTAATAACTTTATGTTTTGTATATTTTAATGCATATTATTCTCTAGTAGTACTAGATTTGGTAACCTTAACAATCATTATCATTTGATTCTCTATTTAGAAAACCTAATCATGAATTCTTCTTGGGATAATATTTATCCATTCCAATTCTTTGAACTTGACAAAGTCATATACTAAACTAGGTTAACTTCCTCAAACTTATGGTACTCATCTTTAAAGACTCTATCTTCATATTTATTCATATTGCTTGTAGATATCAAGACTTCTAATCTTCTCTATATTTTTTAGTTAATATAAGTAACTATATCCTCAACATGTAAGACTCCATGGGGAATCTGAGAAAATGTTCCTTATGAATTGTTTTCCAGCAATTTGAATGGGTGGAACTTGAACTTATATCTTGACTTCTCTAAGACACTAACTATCTGAGGCATATTTGGGATCACACTAAGAGTATAAACAATATTTCTCAAGGATAAATACCTTTTTACTTTGTTAGGTTTTTTTCACAAATCCTATCAGTATTCACAAATCTAGGTCAATTCTCTCTATATAATGCTTGTTTTCCCAATCTCTTGTATGTAAGGTGCCAAATCAAGTGAAAATGTCCCTTTTTAACTCCATAATCAATTCATTTAATGTTTTCATACTCTTTCTTTCCAAATAAACATGATAATAACCAATGAACATCAAATTTCTTAATGTGTTCATGAAAGTATCATACACTTTGTATGTATCTTCTTATAATCTTTTCAATGTCAATATTTCCTTAGCAACCCATATTTATTTGGGGGTTCCTATAGATTTTATGATGAAAGTTCCCCATTAGGTTTGATAACCTAATTGTTTGATAAAGAAGGATCCACATCAAAAAGTGGTTCATCCTGTCCAAAAACATCAATATGTTTCTTTCTCACCCAAAATTTTCTCATTTCATCTTTGGCATTTCTCACATAAATTTTATTTCTTTATCATTGTAGTTCTTCCTTACTAAACCATTTACTTTCATTGCATTACACTATATCATAACATCTAGAAACATGTCCATAACTATTTCAATTTTAACATACAATATATTGATCAACATACCTTCGATTATTTAGGTTTATCTTTAGGTTTAACTTTATTACATACTAACCCTTATAATTTGCCTCCTAACTACTTTAAACAATTTCCTATCTTAATTTTTCCCCACCACTACACAAAACTATACCAAGATTTAAACCTATCTAATCCCTCTCTTACTCATGTATTCTATCTTATCTTTTTGGCATGTGAGTGGGGAGTGTTTGGGGAGATGGGCTCATTTTTGGCAGCCTTGGAAAAAGTTTTGTTGGGAGGGTTTTATTGGCTTGTTTTCCTTTCACTAAGCTTCCCCCTTTTACCACCTTTCAAGTGCTTTTAAAGGATGGGACCCCTCCCACATGTGAGGAGAGGGTACAGTCATGAATGGCCCCTTCTTTTTTCTATTCAACTTGATATGTGTTTCCCCTTAGAAAGTGATGGGCTCCTAGGGAAGAGGTAAAGAGTGTGGAAAGGTGGGAGTCACGTGACTTCCCCTTACCCATAGAAATATTCACATGTCCCTACCTAGTAGGCTATTTTCTATCCTTTAAATTTTAATTATTATTTATTTTTTTCTTTTGTTGTTGCTCCTACCTCTTATCACATCATGTCCTTCCATGAGTACTTTTAAATTTGTATTTACTATTTTCCTTCTAACAATTAATCACATGAATCTTCTAACTCCTACTCATTCCCTTGATATGACTTAGTGATTTAAAAGTGGATAAAGTCTTATGTCAACTATTACTATATGGGACACAGGATTCCAAAAAAACTGGAAACTAAAGAAGAGCATCTGGCTTCGTTTTGGCTCCTACACTTGGCTTTGGCTTTGGCTCCTAAGTCTCGTTTTGATTCCTATGTCCATATTTGCATCTATCTTCAGCTCTTGCTAGGGCTTCTACATCTAGCTTTGACTCCCACTAGGGCTTCTACGTCTAGCTTTCAGCTTTGGCTCCTGTGCATGGCTTTAGTTTTGGCTCCTATGCTGATGCAGGAGCATCAAGAGGTATAAGGGCAATCCTATGTCACCCAAAAAAAAAATGTACTTAGAATTAGTTTTTGTTTCATTTCTTTACATTTTTGGATACCCATTTGGCTCAAATAAAGGTTCCAACTCTCATAGTTCAACTATCAGTGCATTTGAAAATCCCAAAAAAATAGGAGCATGTATTTGGGCCATCATTTCGGTAAACTAGAAGGTTTAAATTGGCTAGATGAATGTAATCATGATTTAGAGCATTCCAAAAAAAGAATCAGGTCAATAGGCCCCACGGTTTGAAAGTTATTGCAGTTTTTCGGATTTTGGAGACCTCCTAAGAATGCTTCAAAGTCAGGTTTGGGGCATTAAATGACCTCGAAAAGGGTCAAAAATGGGGGACAAGCAAAGCTTTTCCATAGGGCTATAGAGCGCTTTGAGAGCTTTCCAAAAATGTAAACGGTTCGTCAATCGGAGCTACGGTTCAAAATTTATGCCTCCCAGAAGTTCGGCTACCGTTTCTGGATTCTTCTAGATTTGCACCGACTTCTAACGCAGCTTCTGGAACCTTCTATTTTTTCGGTGGATGCCTACTAGCACTTTCTAGAATGTACTCCTAGTCCTTAACCCTCCAGGGTCTATTTAAGGAGATTTCTAGCATTGTAAAAGGCAGTTCGGATTGGAGCTTGAGAGGGGGTGCTAAAAGGAGAAATATTCTCCAAATTTATGCTATTGTAAGCCCGTAGGGCATGTTTTGAAGTTTATTTTCTCTGAATTGTTTGTACTTGCTTATTTTCTCAGTTAATATAATTTCCCTTTTCTATTGTGTCCATTCTGTTTTTGGGTTGTGTCTCCATCAAGTGGTATCAGAGCCTAGTTTTCCTGAGTGTGTAGACAGAGCGCCGACTGTGAGGCAGTTTGCACCAGGACTGTGTGGTTGTGGGTTCGAGTTAGAAGATGCCTCCATGAAGAGAGCGTGGTGGAAGGGCTAGAGCTATTGATCCTGAGGAGGTTAGAGCCCTCTAGAGACAGGTACAAGCATTGCAAGAGGAGCTTCGTAGAGGAGCAAATGTTGCCACAAATGACAATAGTGAGGATGAAAATGAAGAGGAAGTAATGGAAGTTGACGGGGAAGTTCTGAATCCTGTAGAGGAAAGGCTTTTTAGGGCCATTAATAAGTTTGGGAAAAGACCTACAATTGAAGTGGGTATATTTTCAGGAAATTTGAAACCAGATGAGTTGATCGATTGGATCAATGAACTAGAAGAATACTTTGAGTATGAGGATATAAGGGACCCAGATAGGGTTAAGTTTGCAAAGGCCAAACTGAAAGGCCGTGGCAAGAGATTCAACTGGAAAGACTTAGAAGAGGAAAGGAGAAGATCACAAGATGGGATCACATGGTGGACAAATTGAAGAAGCAGTTCATTCCTGTGGACTATGAGCTTGATCTATTTAAGAAGATGCATGGGTTAAAGCAAGCAGGAAGATCAGTCCAAGAATATACAGAGGAGTTTTACCAACTCCTGATTAGAGTGGGGCATGCAAAAGCAAATAAGGAGAAGGTTGCTCGTTATATCAGTGGCTTGCGACCTAGCATCCAGGAGGAATTAAGTCTGGTAAGAATGACTAGCGTTGAAGAAGCATACCAGTTTGCCCTACGAGTTGAAGAGAAGCTGAGTAAAAGGTTTGAAGGAAGACAAAGAGGGCACGGTCAAGGAGGAAGGGGAAGCGATAGATCATCTGGAGGCCGCAATGAAACTCAAAAGAAAAATGAAGATGAGGGTACTAGCAAGAACCAGAGGAATGAGGGTTTCAATCACTCCCGTGATCAAGACTTTGAAAATCAAAGAGGAAGAGATAGAGGACGTGGACAAGGAAGAGGAGGCTTCTGTGGTACTTGTTTCCATTGCAATGAAGAAGGTCATCGTGCCTTTGAATGCCCTCAACGACAAGGAAGGACAGATAGGAGAGCTAAGGGCCAAGCTAGGGTTGCTCATGTGGATGAGGATACACAATCATCACATTCAGAGGATGCAGAAAGAGGAGAGACCTTGGTAAATGAAAGAGTCCTACTAAGTGGTGAGAATGAACCAGGACAACGGAGGAGTTTGTTTTGTACCAGATGCAAGTGTGAGGATAAATGTTGTGATGTGATCATTGATGGTGGTAGCACTGATAACTTGGTGTCAGAAGAGATGGTCTCTAAGCTGAAGCTCAAGAGGGAGAAACATCCCCAGCCCTATCGGATTTCTTGGGTAAAAGATGATCATAAGGTCCTGGTAAGTGAACAATGTTTAGTAAAATTCAAAATTGGGAGTTACCATGATGAAGTTCTCTGTGATGTTATTTCGATGGATGTTTGCCATCTATTGTTGGGTAGACCATGACAGTTTGATAGACATGCAATACATGATGGACATGCAAACACATACTCTCTGACAAAGGATGGAGTTCGCCATAAATTGAAGCCCATGAAAAAGGAAGATGAAAAGGTATGTAGCAGTGCTAGGATTTGTCTTGTTGATGGAAGGAAGTTTTTAGATGGTATGAAACATCAGCGTATGTGCTATGCTTTGATTCCTAGGAAAGATAAAGAAGGTAGTAGTGAAATACCATTTGAAGTTTCAGATTTACTAGGGGAATTTGGAGATATTATCTCTGATAATGTTCCAGATGGATTGCCACCAGTAAGGAAAATCAGTCATCAGATAGATCTGATTCCAGGAGCTAGTTTGCCTAACAAGGCTGCTCACAGGATGAATCCTACTAAAACAGAGGAGCTAAATAGACAGGTTCAAGAGTTTTTGAGGAAGGGCTTGATTCGAGAGAGCCTGAGTCCATGTGCAGTACCTGCAGTACTTGCACCAAAGAAGGATGAAGAGTGGAGGATGTGTACAGATTCTCGAGCTATAAATAGGATAACCATCAAGTACCGGTTTCCTTTACCAAGGATGAATGATCTTATGGACTGCTTGAGTGGAGCTCAGTACTTTACAAAGATAGATCTGAAGAGTGGCTATCATCAGATACGGATTCGAGAAGGAGATGAGTGGAAAACAACCTTCAAGACCAAGGAGGGTCTTTATGAGTGGTTAGTCATGCCCTTTGGATTGACGAACGCCCCAAGCACCTTCATGCGGCTCATGAATGAGGTACTTAAGAAGTTCTTGGGAAAATTTGTTATTGTCTATTTGGATGATATTTTAATTTTCAGCAAGACTTTGGAAGAACATTTACTGCATATTCGTAGTGTCCTTGAAAGGCTAAGGGAAGAGAAACTGTTAATTAATCTAAAGAAGTGTGTCTTTGCAAAAAGGGAGTTAGTCTATTTGGGATTTGTTATATCACCTGAAGGTCTCAAAATGGATCCAGAGAAGGTAAAAGCCATCTTGGAATGGCCTACTCCAAGGTCTGCTACTGAGGTAAGATCATTTCATGGTCTGGTTAGTTTTTATAGGAAGTTTATTAAGAATTTTAGTGGCATATGTGCACCTCTAACTGATACAATAAGAGGGGATAGAAAAGAGTTCAAATGGACTGCAGCAGCTGTGAGAAGTTTTGAATTGCTGAAGAAGAAGGTGACTGAACAGCCTGTGTTGGCAATTCCAGATTTTAGAAAAGTGTTCCAGGTGGATTGTGATGCTAGTGGTAGCGCTATTGGGGCTGTATTAAGCCAAGAAGGTAAGCCTATTGCATATTTTAGTGAAAAATTGAATGATGCAAAGAAGAAGTATTATGTTTATGATCAAGAGTTCTATGCAATAGTTCAGGCCTTAAAGAAATGGAGGCATTATTTATTGCCAAAGGAATTTGTTTTGTATACTGATCATCAGGCATTACAGTACCTAAAATGCCAAGGTAAATTGAATTAGAGGCATATGAAGTGGGTAGAATTCTTGCAGAGTTATACATTTGTGTTGAAGCATAGAAGTGAAGAATCTAATAGGGTTGCAGATGCATTAAGTAGGAGATAGCTGTTGCTTACAACAATGCAGGTTGAAGTAGTTGGGTTTGATGAACTCAAGAATTTGTACCCCAAGGATCCTGATTTTGCTAAAGCATGGAAAGCTTGTAAAGAACCTATTTCTGTAGATAGAACCAAGTGGTTAGACTATTTGATTCAGGATGGCATGTTGTTCAAAGGTAGTCAATTGTGCATTCCAAGGAGTTCCATGAGGGAGAATCTGATTAAGGAGAAACACAGTGGAGGGATGGTAGGACATTTTGGTCAAGATAAGACCATTGCCATTATTAGAGAACATTATTTTTGGCCTCAAATTACACAGGATGTGAAGAAGTTTGTACAGTGTTGCCAGGTTTGTCAAGTTGCCAAGGGGTTTAGTCAAAATACTGGCCTATATCAGCCATTGCCTATTCCATCAAGGCCATGGGAGGACATAAGTATGGATTTTGTTCTTGGATTGCCAAGGACACAAAGGGGTAATGACTCAGTATTCGTGGTGGTTGATAGGTTCTCCAAAATGGCACATTTCATTCCATGCCACAAAACTCATGATGTTGTCCATATTGCAGACTTGTTTTTCAAAGAGGTGGTAAGACTACATGGTCTTCCAAGGAGTATAGTTTCTGACCAAGATACTAAATTTGTGGGGTATTTCTGGAAGACATTGTGGAAGAAGTTGAGAACAGAATTGAAATTCAGTTTCACGCATCACCCACAGACTGATGGCCAAACAGAAGTGGTAAATAGAAGTCTGGGCAATTTGCTAAGATGTTTAGTTGGAGATAAGCCCAAGGTATGGGATTTGATTCTACCACAGGCAGAGTTTTCTTATAATAACTCTGTAAATAGGAGTACTGGAAAATCAAAATTTCAAATTGTATATGGGAATAGCCCAAGGACTGCACCAGAATTGAGGAAGATAGAACAAGGGGAGAGGACAAGTGTTGAAGCTGAGGAATTTGCTGAACACATCAAGCGTCTACATGAGGAGGTTCAAGCACACATTATCAAGATGAATCAAGAGTATAAAGCTAGGGCTGATCAAAGGAGAAGACATAAGGAATTCCAAGTAGGGGATCTAGTCATGGTGCACTTACGAAAAGAAAGATTTCCAGTTGGTACTTACAACAAGCTGAAAATGAAGAAATTTGGCCCCTGCAAAGTTTTGAAGAAACATAACTCAGGAAATGCATATGAGGTGGAGTTGCCAGATGGTATTCACATTTCTCCCATTTTCAACATTGCAGATTTAACAGAGTATCATGATGATGGTGCAGATGAGGAGCTGGTTTTAGAGCCATGTCCAATTCCTGCTTCTAAGAAGGAGGAGATAGAAGACATTCTAGATCATCGTGTGGGTAGGAGTACCAAAAACAGGCAATATGAAGAGTATTTGGTCAAATGGAAAGGACGACCGATCGAGGACTCAACTTGGATTTCAGCAGTTGAGGTTTCCCATTTGGGATTTCCTCTACCATCCATAAAGTGATAGGGTCACTTTTCAATCTACCCTGGGTGTCTGATGCAGGAGCATCCAGAGGTATAAGGGCAATCCTGTGTCACCAAAAAAAAAAAATGTACTTAGAATTAGTTTTTGTTTCATGTCTTTACATTTTTGGATACCCATTTGGCTCAAATAAAGGTTCCATCTCTCATAGTTCAACTATCAGTGCATTTGAAAATCCCAAAAAAATAGGAGCATGTATTTGGGCCATCATTTCGGTAAACTAGAAGGTGTAAATTGGCCAGATGAATATAATCATGATTTAGAGCATTCCAGAAAAAGAATCAAGTCAATAGGCCCCACGGTTTGAAAGTTATTGCAATTTTTTGAGTTTTGGAGACCTCCTAAGAATGCTTCAAAGTCAGGTTTGGGGCATTAAATGACCTCGAAAAGGGTCAAAAAATGGGGGATGAGAAAAGCTAGTCCATAGGGCTATAGAGCGCTTCAAGAGCTTTCCGAAAATGTAAACAGTTCGTCAATCGGAGCTACGGTTCAAAAGTTATGCCTCTCGAAAGTTCGGCTACCGTTTCTGGATTCTTCTAGATTTGCACTGACTTCTAACGCAGCTTCTGGAACCTTCTATTTTGTCGGTGGATGCCTACTAGCACTTTCTAGAATGTACTCCTAGTCCTTAACCCTCCGGGGTCTATTTAAGGAGATTTCTGGCATTGTAAAAGGCAGTTCGGATTGGAGCTTGAGAGGGGGTGCTAAAAGGAGAAATATTCTCTAGATTTATGCTATTGTAAGCCCGTAGGGCATGTTTTGAAGTTTATTTTCTCTGTACTATTTGTACTTGCTTATTTTCTCAGTTAATATAATTTCCCTTTTCTATTGTGTCCATTCTGTTGTTGGGTTGTGTCTCCATCATATGCCTAGCTTCGACTTTGGCTTCTGAGTCCAATTTTGACTCCTACATCTGGATTTAGCTTTTTCTAGCTATATTTTTGGTGGTTTCTTTGGCTTCTACTCCTACATCTGGCTTTAAGGTGGTCACTTTGGCTTCTTCTTGTCAGACTAGGGCTTCTCTTGGTCCTAGAGGGAATACTTGTTTGCCAAATGTTGTGGATGGTTCAACCATTTCCTATGCTAATGTGGCTACCTATGAGGCTAGTATTGGTGGTTAGACTGTGTGTCTAGGGTTTCATGATACCATGCATTTAGGGCTCCATGATATTGTGCCAGTTGCAGTATGTAACCTGGAAAGGCTTTTTTTTAAAATTCTACTGTAGTTGATAAGATCTCTATCAATATGGAAGATTTCTCAAATACTACTGCTATCTTTTATTTTAAGGGTTTTTGGCCTTCTCTTTCAAATCTACATACATGGATTTCCCATGTTTGGGAGCCCTTCATCTCGGAGACTGCCCAGATTTACCCTTTGGCAAGGGGTTTTTTTGTGAAATTTCATACTGTTGAAGAAAAAAATGCCATTTTCAGCTATAACTTCACTTGGGATGAGAAGTTTCCCTTGATGGCAAAAACTTGGCATAAGGATTTCAACCCATTCATAGAATCTTTTAATAAGATCC
Organism: Cupressus sempervirens; assembly: GCA_028749045.1. Lineage (NCBI taxonomy): Eukaryota > Viridiplantae > Streptophyta > Pinopsida > Cupressales > Cupressaceae > Cupressus > Cupressus sempervirens. Next base: position 377,897,144 of record CM053785.1, read on the forward strand.
CTCTGTGGTTTAGGTTGTTGAATCCCCCCCTTCACCTTTGGCAAGGTTCTATCCTAAAGGAGGTGGGGAAAGCACTTGGAGACTTCGTGATGCTTGATACGACTACATCCAAAGTGTTTCAGATGATGTATGCTTGCATGTTGATAGAGATCGACATTTCTAAGGGACTCCTAAAAATGATTTTGTTGGATTCTCCTCTTGGTTCTTGGAATATTCTCCTTGACTATGAGGGTATCCCCTTCTACTGTAGGAAATGCCACTTGACAAATCACCTGGCCACTAGTTTCTCTTTTGATAAATCTAGACGAAAAATGTTCCCTTCTTGGTGGAAGGGGATCTCAGATGACCACTACACATTCTAGAAGGTCCCTTCTATGAGAAATAGTAACTCTCTACAAGATACTTTAGTGGTGGATTCTACTATGGCCTCTGATAGGCTATCTTCTCTTGGCATCTTGATGAAGGATCCTCCTATGGTTCCTTTTGTGGTGGTAGTTGGGCCATCTCTAGATTTTTTTGTCCTAATTTTTGGTGTAGATTCCACTACTGGCTCTATTAGTCCATCCCCTCCTTTGGCTCCTTCTGTGGTGGCAATTGGTCTGTCTCTAGATTTTGATATCCCAGTTACTAGTATGGACTTCACTATTGTCTTTGTTTGTCCATCCACTCTTGGCATCTTGATGGTAGATCTGTCATTGGCTCCTTCTATGGTGGTAGCTGGTCCATCTCTGGATACTAATATCCCTTTTTCTGGTGTTTCCAAGGTGGTTCCTCTTGTAGTTCCTTTTTTTGGGTGATTTTGTTCTATTTTAGGCTTCTACTATCACTTCCTCTTTTGTGGCCTTTTCCCTGGCTTCGAGGGTTTCTGGATCTAGATGTGATGGTTTTCATTTTTAGTGGTAGAAGGCTACGGGTTTGGTGGAGGATGGATGGACTATAGTAAAAGAAAAAAAGTTTAAGCCATCTAATCCCTCTTTGATATGGCATTACGATCTAAAATAAAGGGTTCAAAAGGGAAAGTCTGATGTGGTTGTCATTTTTTGGCTCTCCTGTCTTTGGCATGTTGGTCTCTATAGTGTCCCCTAGCTTTCTTGGCCTATAGTTCTTTGTAGTGTGTCTCATTGTGGGGTTTCAGGAGCTCAGTCAAAACCTATTTTTGTGGTTGTAGTGTTCTATTTTATATGTGTTGCCACCTTGGTTACCTTTTTTTTGGTGACATGTTTCACATTCAGTTGTTGTTTCGTATAGGGTTTTCAGGCACCCTTAAAAACCTATTTGGGGTTTCAAGTGCCTGTTCAAAACCTGTTTGTGTGGCTAATGCGTATTGTGTTATCTATGATGCCACCCTAGTCATTGTGTCTTGTTGGGTGACCTGTTTCACCTTTGGACTATAGTTTTGTTTGGTTTGGGCTTCTTTGAAAATTTCTTGATTTGTAAAGGGTTTTAGACTCCCTTCAAAACTTGTTTTTCTTATCAAAAACATTTACTGTATGGGATCTCCAATTACAATATAAGAAAAAATATTCTATTTGAATATTTTAATGATCTATATTAGACAATGGATGTTTTCCACTCATCCAAATTCTAGAGAGTTTTAAAATGCATGTATAGGCTTATTTTCTTTTGAAGTTTATGCCATGAGATCTATATAACTCATCTTCTCTAACTATAATGTTTAATATATTAGGCTAGTATTAATGTGATTCTACCTTTATATTTCCACATAAATACCTAGATTAAGGATGCATTTAGGAATCCTTCAATAATTATTTAAAACATGGAATGAATTGAAACATGAAGTTAATAAGTTACCAGTTCCTATAAGTAAGGTAATTGAAGGACATTGATTGATAACCTCATGCTTAAGGGTTTTTTTTAACAATCCAATTGATATGCATTCTCTTTTATTACTTGTGGTTCACTTGATCATGATGCCAACAATGCTTATTCAATGCATATCTACCAAACACATTGGATATCCTTTCAAATGAGTCTACTTTACATTCAGTCATGACTATCTTCCATTTCTCTTCATCTAAAGCATAACATTAAGTCTTCCACACAAAAACATATGGTATATCTAAAATCTCTATACTCCCTAATGAAACCATTCCTCATAGTGAGATACATAAAATCTAGAGAGCTTCTTGTAGCATAATACACAAGGCAATAAAGGGAAAATTTTTCATTACTAATATAATGTTCAAAGACATGGAGAAGTGCATCACACAATACAACCACATAGGTTTTAACTTTGCAAATACAATTCTCAAGGTATGAAGGATGACTTCATCCTTCCAAATACATTACACAATGACATATCCTTGCCACTCCAAAAATACAATGGGGAAACCATCATATCATCATGGATCCAATTAGAATTGAACCTACAAAACACATTCACATAGGAACTATGGGGGCTCACCTCCCATCCTAGGTTGCTAAGAATCCACCCACTAAGTAGGGGAAACAAGGCTCAAATGGGTATTACACTCAAACATTTCACAATGTATGCAACTGTGATATCACAAGACATTTACAAACCCTCCAAGGTTTAACACAATGATTCACCATTAGAATCATGAAACAATAGGTGAATGTGGACTCTCCGAAGAGGAGGATGCCATATCCATATACACATAAACATCTACAATTGCATAATTCCCATTCAAGGCTATCAAATAAATCCTCCTCATCACATCAATATACTTATACCTCCTATAGTAAAAATGCCTCTTCAAGGCTATCCAAATATTCTTATACCTCCTATAACAAATAAAGCATATGGCTTTAATGGCGCCCATATTCCATGAACAACAATATCCTCTCTAAGAGGAAAAAATCTCTCAACTACAATGTTGATCCCAACTAATCAATTCACCCAAGGCATCTCTTCCCTCCCAAGGGTGAGTGAAGCCTTCACACCTATTGACAATCAACACTCAAAAAAACAATAATAAAGAAGAATCCAAGGAAAAAAAATGCAACACAATTTACAACCACTTCAACACAACACAAAACATGATTTTACCAACAACAATAACAAGGTTACAACTCCATTATGAAATTTCAAAAGAAGGTCATGACATGGACAGCAACCTTGATCCAAGATAAAGGAAATGATAGCTGATGATGAGCTCCCTTCTCCTTATTCTTTCTCTTTTTCCAAAACCCTAGTTATCTCTAAACTTAGATACAGGGTGAACACTCCACTAGTTTGTCAAAGTTCCCTAAAAAGACTCTCCCACTATCTCTTTTGGAAAAATCGTCAAGCCACTATCTCGTACAACTTTGTCCCTACCAAATTTTCTATTTTTACCAAGATGAAAGATGGGAATGAACTCATGGAACAACACAATTTTCGAATTGGTGGAAGAATGCATTGTTTAAGGGCCCCCCTAGGCTAGCTAGGCACTAAAATGGTCAAATTTAGGCCCCTAACATGTTATTCTAACATATGGGTAGCTTATTTTCACAAAAAAGGCACTTTGGGACCACCTATTGACCCTCTAAAATCCTAATCAAGTTTGAATTCGAAATTACATTTGATATTGACTCATTCTATCCCTTTTTAAGTGGGTTTACTTAATATTTAAATAGGTAATTAGTGTAAGGTTTAAATGCTACCATGACCAAAAACCTAGGTGACATGTCATTAACACACGACAACCTACAAGCACCAAGTGGCACATTAAAGCACATTACACATCACATCACATGTCCCTAATGCATATTTAAGATTAAAATTTTCACACACATGCAAGCTAACATTTACGAAATAAAATACATCATAATAAGGCTTTTGAACCTTCCAAAGATTTGCCTTGGCCAAACCATGTTTACATGAGTTTGGACCTTGTTTCCCCAATAAAATTCCATGGTTCAATTCCCTACCCACTAAACTCGAACATCAGTAGCCCAATGAAAAATCATATGAAATGCATGTATATAGGTGCATGACAATTTTCATATAAAATAATTTGCATTAACATACTAAATTGTCCTAACCAACTTTATTTTCTAATAAACTTTTATTTTCTAATCATTTTCATATAAAGCATCTAAAACATTAAAATTTTAGACTCTGCATATCAATATTACCATCTAATCAAATGATCCAACTAACATTCTAAACCACATCATATCACATTCCCAATCATATTGATGAAATGTTGAATCTACAATATTAAATCAGCCAACATGAAAATTAGTCTGAATACATCTCTTAGATCAAAATCTCTTAAATGTAAACATCAAAACTAGTATCCTTTGATTCAATTAAATATAGTTTGATTACTAATAGTATATTTTCATCATTATGAGATAATACATTATAAGTTGTATCAATTATGTTAGGTAGTTAGGATGTGTACATAGTCATATAATTTTTTCAAAATCAATCATAGAATAAATCTAGTATATTTTATTGGGCCATAAAATTTATCCTCATGAATATCAACATATCCACCTAATACTACTTTCACAATAATTGACTTATTATGTTTACATCATACCGAGATCTACTGTGTAGACCCTTATCCAATTTTGATAACAATTTCCATCTACACTATTGGTAATTCTTACAAAGGTGGTATTGATTCATTTTTCTTAAATAATTCGTTATCCTAATATGTCATGCCCAAAGTTTCTTGAACAAGACACACACATATACACACATACACACATGCAATAATAATATTCAGCTTTATTTCTTAGAAACAATTTAAGAAATAATTAAACTAAAATGTATATTCACAATATTGAAAATTTCTTTGAAATATTACAATCATAATTGGATCCTTACATCAATTTACAAATTACATGAAGATCTACTTCTGATATTTTACAATACATAACTTTTACAAATGTGCATAATTAAATCATCTTCAAATATTCAACAAAAAGTGAAAATCTTCCAAGCTTTTCTTCAACACATATCCATTTAAAAAACATGTACAAAACAACCCTGTAAACCATGGAGAGCTCACCTCCCAACCTAGGTCTCTAAGAGACCACCCATTGAGCTTGGAGAACCAAGACCAATTGGGTAACAATCAATCACACACATATAAATCAACTATACAACATACAACATTTAACACCCTTTTTGAGCTTACACGGTAGGTTACCAAAGGAACCAATAGAATGGGTGAAGGTGTGCCTAAAAACCCTGAGGAGAAGCCAAATATAGAAACCCCAATCTGCCTTCACAAGGTATACAAAATAAATACCAACTCTCACAAAATTTCTCCCCTTATCACCCCAAAAGTGCATAACAAAGTACTAGCACATGCAGCCCATACTACATGCTTATCCCTTTTCCTTCTAAGGAAGAGACTCTGCACTCAAGGGATAGGCCCAACTAACCCCTTCACCTGAAGGCCACTTCTTCTCTCCCAAGGGTGAGTGATGTCCTTCCAAACCCATAACATCACACTCTCAAAATCAAATGAGAATAAGGCAATAGAAATTCATCCACACCTAGGAATACCATAGGGACAATGAACAACAAACATATGCATATGTAGAAAAATTTACACATCTTTTATTTAGAAAAACAATACAATACATAATTTCCAAAACATGGAAAAAGTTGTAACCTTTCTCTAAGCTATGTTAAATGACCCAATTTGAGAAGAGCCCTCTATCCTTCCTTAATCCAATCTCCAAAACCAAAAATCTCTAAAAACTAGAGAGTGGGAAAATGCCAACTCTATTTCCCAATTTCCCTCTAAAAGAAAAACATTCCCAATTTTTCTCCATCATGAAAGAGAACAACACTTTAACTCCACCTATGTTTCCCTATTTGGTTGGAATTATCAACTCACTAGAGATAAGGTGGGAATTTGGATAAGTCTTCTTCCATTTTCGCAATAATTAAGAAATGGGATTTTTAAAGTGTTAGAAAAGTGATTTTAACTCCAATAAAGCCAAAATTGAAGCCCTAACATATAGTACTATCATGTAGGTAACTTAATTTCACTAAAAGAACACTCTAAGACTCAAAAAAAAGCCCTCTAAAGTCACCCTAAACTTGAAATCCGAAATTTAATTTAATTAAAACCTTCATAAGATATTTTATGCAAGGGGATAAAAAACTTAAACATTTCTTACTAGTCACGAATAAGTAAACATTTCTTACTGGTCAGGAATAAGGTTGGGTGTCATTTGCTAATATCTCAACCTGACTTGCCACTTAAACACATGACAACACAAGTGTCAAGTGACACTATAAAATATACATTTAACCTTAGGAGTGGCAAATCAATTTTCACAAAAAGAAAAAAAAAAAACTAATCTAAAACATCCATTCACATTACGTTCACAAAGTAAAATACTTAACAACGAGGTTAAGATCTCTTCATTAGGTCTAACCTTGGCAATCTCAATTAATACAAAGGTATAGTCTTGGTTCTTCATTTTACCATGGTTATTTCCTACACACTCAAACCACATATCAATAGTCCAAGATAAATAAAACATATGCACATATAAATCCTCAATCAATTCTATATTCATAATTGAATCAAAATATAAGGCATTTCTCAATTGAATAACAATCTTCCATTTCTAAACCATTGTGCATATATAATACTACCATTATCAAACTAAACATGATATGACTCTTTTGCAACATTTCATGATTTTCATATATATATATATATATATACATATATATATATATATATATATATACATATATATATATATATATATATACATATATATATATATACATATATATATATATATACATATATATATATATATACATATATATATATATATATATATATATATATATATATATATATATATATATATATATATATATATATATATATATATATATATATATATATATATATAATCTATCTAACATTTATATTCAAACATAATTTTCTACTCATTAATAAAATAACCAACCAAGTACATTAATGTAACTAATCATCAAGCATCATAAATAAGGTTCTAACATCATAAATGATTACCATAAAATAAAGTGTCCCATAGTATCAAACAGTCTAAGTATCAGTCCAAAATAGTCCAACATATAACAAGTCTCAAAATATAAAGTATTTGCAATGGAAAATATAAAGTATCTAAAATGCAAATAAACTTCTATGATATGCTATGATGGTCCAGGGTGAGGCCTCACATCCTCCCCCCTAGGCATGAACCTCCTCCTAGAGTTTATCAAAGAGATATGGATACTGAGCTCTAATCTGTGTCGTATCCTCCCATGAGGCTGTGACCTCATCATAACAATCTCACTAGACTCTAACCTAGTCCAACTCCCTACCTCGAAGTGTTAGGGTCCGTCGGCCCAAAAGACAAATGGGCTCCAGAGCTAAGTGTTTTTTCGACTCCACCTGCAAGGCATCCCAATCTTTAATGTGAGACTCATCATAAATATACTTCCTCAATACTGAAACATGAAACACATCATGGATGCATGAAAGGCTAGGTGGCAAAGCTAAATGGTAGGAAACTAGTCATATCCTCTCCAGTATCTCAAATAGTCCAAGAAAAATGAGGTGCCAACTTAGAACCCTTTCCAAAACAAATCGAGCTCTTGTGTGGATGCACTCTCAGAAATACTCTATCACCAACCATGTACTCTCTATCTACCCTCTTAGCATTAGCATACTTTTTCTATCTATCTTGAGCCTCCCTAAGACATTTCCTAATCAAATGAACCTACTACTCCATGTCTTTGACTAACTATAGTCCAATGGATACTCTATCCTTAATCCTATCCCATCTCAAAGGATTCTTGCAAGGTCTACCATATAAGGCCTGATAAGGAGGCATATCTATAGAAGTATGATGGCTATTATTATAGGTGAACTCCACAAGATGAAGGTACTCCTCCCACTTGACCTGATGGTCCATCACATATATGCGCAACATATCCTCTAATACCTGATTAACTCTCTCTCTCTTTTTGTCCATTTGTCTGAGGGTGATATGTTGTACTAAAATTAAGACTAGTACCTAAAGCTATTTGAAGCTCACTCCAAAATAAAGATGTGAATAGAGAGTCTCGATAAAAAATGATCTTATGAGGGATGCCATGAAGTCTGACAATGTCTCGTAAGAACACTTGTGCTACTACTGGTGTTGTAACGATAGTACAAATAGGTGAGAAGTGGGTGACCTTAGTCAATGTATTAACTGTCACCAAGATAGTGTTGATGCTCAAATTTTCATTTCCATTTTGAGTGCCTATTCCAAATTTTGAGTTGCTTTGAGCCCCTATGAACGCTTTTCATGCATATGTACCTGGCTATTGTATTAATGCCGAAATCATGTTTCATATTTCTAACACCCTTCATTCAGCATATCCATGTGTTCCATAATGATAGATTGACATTTCGAACCATTCTGTGAAGTCCCATTTTGAGTGGTCTTTAGTTTTGCATTTTCTGCCCATGTCAAATAGTGATCAGAGGGCATGTTTGCATTTGAATATCATTTACTTGGTTAAGATTATTGACTCACCACTTTGAGGATGCTTAATATGCATAACAGAGAACTTGTGTTCCAAGTTTCAAGTCATTTTGACATGTTTTGACTAGGTTTTGAACCCCTCAAAGTTGGTCAGTTACCTCTGTTGTAAATCTGCATTTTGTTCGTAATTTTGGGTAGCCCTGTTTGACAAGTTATAACTTTTGACTAGTTGACCCAAATAAGAAAATTCCTTTTGCATCATATTCTAGGGGTTAGAGACTTTCTACACTCCACATTTGAGCTTATAAAAAATCTGTTTGATCAATTTTCAAACGCGATTCCATTTGCAATTTTTAAAGTTTTACTGGTAATCAAAAATGTAGATTGATTGGGAGCCCTGTTCGAGATGTCATATATTTGAGTCTGTGATTGGTGGGACCAAATGGTTTATTCCCTTGCATTCTACTCCAAAAATACTACAAGCATGCCAATTATCAAGTCTTGATGAGTCTGTCTGCACACTTTTCCAGGGTCATTCCATTCTCAAAAAATACTTTTTACTGATGTTCATTGTCCTGCAAATCCAAGTAGCCCACTTTGCATGCTTGCCAAGTGTGCCCTGTAATTCATCATGAGCCCAAATCAAAGAATTATATTCACCTCATGACAATGTACTAGTGCCGCAATTTTCATCACCTCAAATGCCTATTTGCCTAGTTTGCGAAGCCATTTCCAAATGCACTTTCCAGCTTTCTAACATGTTTATCTGCAGGTGATTTTAAGTAGACATGTTCGGAGGTCAATATCTTTTGACCCTGATGTCATCATGCAATGAGATTTGGCAGGTCTGTTGAATGTGTCAGAGAGAACAGAAGTCCAGAGTATTGGGGCTTGATCAGATGTTTGATCAGTTTTTAAAGCTAGGCAATGAGCCTTCTGACATAGATTTTACAATGGTGTGAAAATGATTAAATTAAGTTTTCAGTGATTAGTTTGATGCCAGACAATTTGAAGATCTCAATGAATCAATTTGCCATATCAATTTTTGGGAAATAATTTTTTTCTTAGTCAAACCCGCTTTGGGGTCCGACTGATTCCATTAGATTGATAAAATTGCACATGGATTAATGGTTTTTCTTCCAGACTAGCACTTAGAACATATTGACCCTTTTTTATTTTCAAATGTTAGAGAAATGTGATTTCCTTAATAATCATAAGAAAAAGGTTTAGGGGCCTTTGTGATTAGGCTCTCCTACAGGTATGTCTAGGCTTTTTCCGTATAATTGCTTCAGTAGAAAGAGCACAATCAATACAATACTTTTTTATTTCTCTGATTCATGTGATTTCTTTAATGATGTGGCTTGTAAAACATTTCAATAATCAAATGATTATAGTTGGATTAGGCCTCCACGGATTGTAATGAGGGGCACTACTTCATGTTTCAAATGTTCAAATACTTGATCCTGTCACAGGTAATCCTTGTATTGTTAGGGTCAATTTTTTGAAGATGGTCCTAAGTAGGGGTATATTGGGGAATAGGAGCTTATGGATCTATTATTCCTCAAGCTAAGATTTGTCAAGAAGAATGGAGGTCTAATTAATAACAAAAAATATATACCATATGATGGTAAAGTGGCTTAGAAATGCACAAGCAATGATAGTCCAGGTGCAAGCTCATACACAATATTTGACAACAACCAGGGTAGATATGCAATAGGTGCCTACTTTGAACTAAGATTGAAAGTTCACATCAAGAATTATAAAGGGCCAGAACTTCTATTAATTGTGAGAAGAAGCCATAGGAAGCATAGAAATTTCCCTTGGCCAGACACGCTATGCAAGGGAGAGAGCACCCATGATCCAAACCTAATCCCAGGCAAGAAGACAGGGAGGTCTCATGCTAGATGGAGAGCCATATCACTTCATGCCATGGATGGAGACACCCACAACAGACAAGGAAAACACTCCATGCCTAAACAAAAAGAACGACTATGGCTCATAGCATCCACGTCTAGGGGGGAGCTTCACCCACTGAGCCAAAGATATAAGAGAAAGCCACAGATTTGGTAGAGGTTCCACACTATTTGCAGGGGTATACTCCATGACAAAGGAAGAAGGAAAATATGTCTATCGCTTTATCCCACATTATTCATAATAGTGGTTTTGTGATGTTTAAATTCATGTGAGCTCAATTGCAAGGTGTCTTCAAGACACGCTCCTTTATGGAATCCGCTCAGCATGTGGTGGGTGCGCCTATAGGATGTCGCGAGGTCAGCATTGTTTTGAATGCCCATCGCATGATCAGGGAATGGAATTTGTGGTTATGTGATATTATGATAATGTTGAGGTATCGTAGGTGGAAAAACAAAGGTCCCCAATCCTACGACTTTATCGTAAGGTTGAGGCAAAATTTTTGATGTCTCGCAATACTTCGACCTTGTCATGTGATCAGAGACTTGAGAATGAGGAAATACGATGCTACAGCGGGGAGGCTTAAAAAATAAAGGTTTGAATATATCAATTATATATTAATAGGTTTATGTGAAGTTTTCAAAGCTATTATTGTATCATCGAGGAGGATGAGCACAAGGAGCTACGATATTACAATTTCGTCGTAATATCCTAGGCTTCCAATTTTAAAATATTTCAAATACATAAAATAATGTGAGCCCACCAGATATGATAGTCCAATGAAAAATCGACAAGTGGACTTGGAGAGATAAGGGGAAGTGAAAATAAATGATTTAAAAATGAAATTGCAAATGATTTCAATGCTCAGATTTTAAAATTGAAATATTTGAATTATTTTTAAAGTTTATATAGTTTATACTATATAACTTTTAAATTTTTCAATTTTTATGCTATGTTCAGTCCGGGAGCTAGTTTTTTGAAATGGTCTCAAGGGTACTATTTTTATCCAAAATGTACAGTATAATATACCATTGGAACTGGCATGAAATGAACTTTCCATTTCCAGGGTCAGATTTTGTGTAGGTATTAAAAAGAAACAGCTAAAAGAGCTTTTCTAATTTTGGAGGGTGCTCAGTGAAAAATGCAGATTTAAAGTTGCAGATGAAATTGCAACCAAATTTGGCTATGTTTTTCTCATATTTGGCTTCTTTAGCAAATTAAAGGGAGATTTGATGGTTTTTAATGTAGTTGGAAGCAATTATGTTTTTGACAACAACACAAGTTGATTTCACGGCAAAAGGAAAAAGTGAAATGTTTAGATTAGATTTGAAGCTTCAGTACACTTTGTGATGAATTCCTGATATTTTCTCTACGAGATATTTTGCAGATTATTAAAAGGGAGATATATCAGATATTTGTGCATCATTTATGATCTTAGTTGCAAGCAAATGGAGGAAGTTCAATTTCAGCAACTTCAGATTGAAGATCATTTCTAGGGTACAAATGTCAAGTTCAAATTCCAATTCCAGAAATATCTTCTCTTTTTGCTCTTTCAAAGGGTTCCAATTTTTTGATATTTTTCATTACAGTGTAACTACTTTGTGGTTCCAGTCTGGTTGAAATCGTTTCCCATTATTGTGATACCATTTTCTTAGTGTTCTTCTGTTATGAACATAATATTGTATTCCTTTTGAGGTATTCCATATTATACAGTCATTCTTTATGTATTTTCTAAGTTTTGATATGCAGATGATGTATTGTTTTCAATGAAATTAATACAAGAGCTTCATCTTTCTTAGTTTCATTCTAATTCTCATCTCCTTCTTTTGTTATCTATAATATTTTGTGTTCAAGAACTAAGAGCTTGAACTTAGTTGCAATCCCTTAAGGTTGTATGTCAGAATAGACTTGTTGTTGGAACAAAGATCCAAGTAAGTGTTTGTTTATACTAATAGGATTGTGGGTCACACAAGGAGGATATGACCATAAGTATGAGAGTTTTTTATGAAGATTGATGTCTTTTTGCAAATCAGATAGATAGATCAAATGCCTGAATATATGAGTATACTTTAGGTATCCATCTGCATGTTAAGGTTTAGTTGATGCCCGACGGATAAGGGACCGGTTAGCTTCAAGGATACATGTTCTCTATTGTTGCATACCTGGGTTATGCTGAGATATCAAAACTTTAAATGAATATCAATTTCCAATTTTATGTTTAGAAGAACTAGTAAGTGTAGGTCATGGCTGATTTGTTATTACTTTCCTTGGTTGTAATTAGCTACTACAACCAAGAAGTTTATTAGCAAATCATAGAAGATATTGACCATTTTTTCTATAGAGGGTAATCTTGTAGAGAAAAGTATCAAATTAATAAGACAAATCCCTTAGGTTTGCCTGCCTTGGCTTAGCAAAGCCTAAAGTGAAGTGAGTCCTAATGACTCTGTTAATTGGTCCAGAACTGAGATTTAGCCTTGTTGAATATAGGATTTAGCTCATCCTTAGGCTTGTCCCTAGTCTTTGTTTCTTGGTATTAGGTTTAAATCTACCTGATATGTTCTTTACCAGAAAGAACTCCAACAAAATGGTGACTCTGTTGGGGAGTATTGCAATCTGAAGGTGATTCAATACAATTACAAGAAAGGCATATGTAAAGTTTGTTATCAGCAGCAAGGCCATGCTGAAGTTTCATGGCTCCCAATGATGTTTTATTCTTAATAGTAGTAACTTTGAAGATTAGTAATAGATAAGTGAACACAAAGTACTATTGTGCATTCAAGGGTCAAGAATAGATTATGTTTTCTTTCACTTTGTTAAAGGTTTGAAATTCCAAGGTTGTGTGAGTTTTCAAATTCCTGTTATTAATTCTAGACCAGCTTGTTGTTTTGTGCAAGCTGGGAAAATATTTTCTCACTTAGTGAGTGGTGACTTGAATTTATCTCTCTGCACTAGTGCGATTGTGAAGTTGAGGGTATTGTGAAGGTTGCAACAGTTGGAATGCAAATTTGAAGAAGTCATCTCAGGCCCTTGGCAATAGTTGTGAAGAAAATGGGTGATGCTTTGCAAGAGTTACTAAATCAAGACAAGATTTGAATCTATTCTTGTTCATAGCATTGAAGAAGTTTGCAAACATAAAATTTAAGGTATTTTCTTCTTTCTTGAGATTTATTTTTAGGAAGAAAGTGATACAAAAGTTTTCTCCATTAAGTGGTATTTCAGCACTAAGTAGGAGAAGTTTTCAATGCATCTCAGCATATTCTATGAAAGGTAGCTTTAGAAAATGTATTTACATCTTGGAATATGTTAGACATTTAAGTTGGTAGATGAGTTTTGAGATCTACTGCAAGCTATAAATTCTGAAATTTATTTTGGTGAGTTGTAAGTTTGCAAGACATGGCATATTTCTTTTCACCCAATACGCAGTCCATTGACCAAAATCATAGATTTTTTTTTACCAAGAGATACACGCCAGTATTTTTTGATGTTATCTATGGCTTCCCAAATGTCATTCCGTATGATATTAGAAAACATTTGCCTAAAGTGGGAACCATACTATTTCAGCTAGTCAGCATGTTCAAGTTTTCAGTGATTTGATGGGTGACTATGAGTTTTCTCATGAGGATGTGCACATGAAATTATTTTTTCAAACTTTAGAAGGTGATGTTAGAGACTAGTTTTCATTTTTTCCAGTGTGTTCTATTTCATCTTGGAGTGAGTTGCATGTAGCCTTCATGGAGCAATTTGGTGAGAAGGTAAGCATATTTGATTCATATAGTAAACTTTTAAGGATTCATATTTAGGATGGTGAACTTGTTCCTCAATTTAATATCAGATTTGTAAGAACCTTGAATGAGATCCCTAAGAAATGTAGACTAGATGATCAAGTATGTCTAATAGTTTATCTTGGTGCATTTGATAAGAAAATGAGTTATCGGTTAAGGGATAAAGAATGCAAAAATTTATATCAAGCTTTTATGACTGCTATGGATATTGAGAATAATTTGAAGTATGGACTTACTAGGAGTCATTTCTCTAAGGCTACTTGCTTGCATAATGAAGACAAAAATCAAGGGCAGTATCATGTTAAGTATTCAAATACAGATCAATGTATATGTTCCCATGCAGTTGTAGATAATCTTATTGAAAATTCAGAATCAAAAACATGTGAAGTTGAAGTTGAAGTCTCTTTGTTTCAAGGGAGAAATGATCTTGTTCTTGCCAAATAGAGTGCATATATTTGTGGTACTTCAGCAGTAGATGTTAAGGTTGATTCACTTGATAAGTTATATGTAGAAGATTTAATTTTAGTTGTTTCTTCTCTAGTTGATGATTTTCTTTGTGTTGATAATGTAACTAATTGTGAAGTTGCAAGGTATTCATCTTGTTTTTACGTTGGTGAAGAAGCTGAAAGTTGTGTTTCAAGTGATGTGAACAATGTTGTTGATTTGGTATATGATCATGAGGCATCATATGAAGAAGATGATGAGAGTCGTTACTATAATCAAGGTGAGGAAAATGATATTACATGTTCTTCTTCATATGAGTCTGATGCTAATTGGGAGGAAGAGAGAAATGAGGAAAGTAAGTGTCCTTATCCAAGTGAAAGCGTATTTTCTTTTTCTAGATTTGAAAATGAAAGTGAAAGTCCATCTTTGAGTTGTATAAACTAGCATGTAGTTGAAGGTTTTGAAGAGGAATTATGTACACAATGTGACGACAAAGAGATTATTTACAAAGATCAATTACCTAGTTGTGTAGATGATTGCCATGGGGTTGTGTATAACTGTAACCATCAGCATATAAATAATTCTACAGTTACTGCAATAGCACCTAGTGATGAAATAAGAGATGATTGGTGGGTAAGTCATTTAAATCATCTTGTTGAAGACGATGTGAGTAATGTTGATTTATACTTTGCTTTCTTAGTTGATGAAGTGGATGTTATGTCTTCGAGTGATGATAATGACTTTGATTTTTCCTCTTCACATGTTGAGAGTCCTCGTGATAATGATGATGGAAATGGTTTAAAGGTTTATACTAATGTTTTATATGATGGAGATTTTGATGATGATCAGCTCATCTTTTGTCAGAATGTTCAAAAAGGATCCTTGCATGGAGTTATCAATCCATTGTTTGAAGAAGAAATGAAATTTTTAGATTTATTAGAAGATGAGTTTAATGGTGACACTCTATCATACTGCTGCAACAAATCAGATTGTTCTTCTTCCATTTGTAACAGTGAATATTCTAATGATGTTGCATTTTGCGAGTATGAAGATGAGGTGCTTGATGAAGTTGTCTTTGAAAATAAACTAGCACTTCATGATAAGTTTCATAATGATTCATATGAGGTAAGAACTAATCAGCATTTCTGTTGTGATGATGATGGTGAGGTGCTAGATGAAATGGTTATTGAAAATTTGCCTGCACCTTGGGAGGATTTTTATGATGAATGCTTTAATGTAACTGATATGTTTCCTGATTGTGAATAATTAATGAAGATCCCGGGATTGGTTTTAGTCATTGACAAGGATAATATGGGTGAGTACAAACTTGAATACTCATTTGAATGCCAACCGTCTCTGCATAGAGATACACATTTTGAAGGTGTGTCTAGTTTTTTCCCAAATTTGATAGCATGCACAATTCATCTGTTGAAGATAGTTATCAGTTTGATCTTGGTATATTTGAGCATGCTAAACCCTATTTTCATAGTGATAATTTTGTTAAGGATCTCCCTAATATGCACTATGAAAGTCAGGAAAGTTATTTTATTTTTCCAGCTGAGCTAATTGAAATTTTTTGTGTTGGGTGAAACTGATGGAAAAGTTTTCTCCAGTTTACCTCAGAGAAATATAAATGAAAATCAAGTGTTTGATAGAGGTAAGAAGTTTACAAAAGTTTCAGTGGCTCGGGGTCACCATCTTGTACAATTAGAATAGGTTTCCTTGCTTTTAGTTTTGTTCGGAGAAAGTTTTTGAGTTGTCTTTTTCATCCAGAGATATGATTTCTTTCCATTCCTACAAGGGGCATGCATCCCCAGATAAAGCCACTATTGGTGCTCAAATTCACATTTCCATTTTGAGTGCCTATTCCAAATTTTGAGTTGCTTTGAGCCTCTATGAATGCTTTTCATGCATATGTACCCGGCTATTGTATTAATGCGTAAATGGTGTTTCATGTTTCTAACACCCTTCATTCAGACTATCCATGTGTTCCATAATAATAGATTGACATTTTGAATCATTGTGCGAAGTCCCATTTTGAGTGGTCTTCAGTTTTGCATTTTTTGCCTGAGTGTCAAATAGTGATTAGAGGGCATGTTTGCATTTGAATATCTTTTACCTAGTTAAAATTCTTGACTCACCACTTTGATGATATTTAATATGCATAACAAAGAACCTATGTTCCAAGTTTCAAGTCATTTTGACATGTTTTTACTAGGTTTCAAACCCCTCAAAGTTGGTCAATTACCAGTGTTGTAAATTTGCATTTTGTTCATAATTCTGAGTAGCCCTATTTGACAAGTTATAACTTTTGACCAGTTGACCCAAATAAGAAAATTCCTTTTGCATCATATTCTAGGGGTCAAAAAATTTCTACGCTCCAAATTTGAGATTATAAAAAATCCGTTTGATCAGTTTTTCAAATGCAATTCCATTTGCAATTTTTAAAGTTTTACTGGTAATCAGAAATGCAGATTGATTGGGAGCCCTATTTGGGATGTCATATCTTTGATTCCATGATTGGTGGGATTGAATGGTTTATTCCCTTGCATTCTACTCCAAAAATACTACAAGCATGCTAGTTTTCAAGTCTTGACGAATCCATTTGCACATTTTTCTAGGGTCATTCCATTCTCAAAAAATACTTTTTACTTATGTTCATTGTCCTGCAAATCCAAGTAGCTCACTTTGCATGCTTTCCAAGTGTACCCTGTGATTCATCATGAACCCAAATCACAAAGTTATATTCTCCTCATGACAATGTATCAGTGCCCCAGTTTTCGTCACCTCAAATGCCCATTTGCCCAGTTTGCGAAGCCATTTCCAAATGCACTTTCCAGCTTTCTGACATGTTTATCCACAGGTGATTTTAAGTAGGCATGTTCAAAGATCGATATCTTTTGACCTTGATGTCATCATGCAACGATATTTGGTAGGCCTATTGAATGTGTTAAAGAGAATAGAAGTCCAGAGTTCAAGGCTTGATCAGATGTTTGAATAAGTTTTTAAAGCCAAGCAACAGGCCTTCTGACACAGATTTGACAATGGTGCGAAAATGATTAAATTAAGTTTTCAGTGATGATTCAGTGATCAGTTTGATGCCAGACAGTTTGAAGATCTTAATGAATCAATTTTCCATATCAGTTGTTTGGAAATGAAATTGTTTTTAGTCGGACACACTTTGGGGTCTGATTGATTACATTAGATTGATAAAATTGCACATGGATTAATGGTTTTTCTTCCAGACTAGCACCTAGAACACATTGACACTTTTTGATTTTCAGATGTTAGAGAAATGTGATTGCCCTAATAATCATAAGAAAAAGGTTTAGGGGCCTTCGTGATTAGGCTCTCCTCTAGGTCTGTCTAGGCTTTTTCCTTATAATTGCTTCAGTAGAAAGAGCACAATCAATACAATACTTTTTTATTTCTCTGATTCATGTGATTTCTTTAATGATGTGGCTTGTAAAACATTTCAATAATCAAATGATTATAGTTGGATTAGGCCTCCACAGATTGTAATGAGGGGCACTACTTCGTGTTTCAAATGTTCAAATACTTGATCTTGTCACAGGTAGTCCTTGTATTGTTAGGATTGATTTTTTGAAGATGGTACTAAGTAGGGGTATCTCATGGAATAGGATCTTCTAGACCTATTATTCCTCATGCTAAGATTTTTCAAGAATAATGGAGGTCCAATTACTAACAAAAAATATATACCATATAATGGTAAAGCTGCTTAGAAATGTACAAGCAATGACAGTCCAAGTGCAAGCTCATACACAAGATTTGACAACAACTAGGGCAGATATGTGATAGGTGCCTACTTTGAACTAAGATTGAAAGTTCACATCAATAATTATAAAGGGCCAGAACTGCTATTAACTGTGAGAAGAAGCCATAGCAAGCATAGAAATTTTCCTCAACTGGACACACTATGCAAGGGAGAGAGCACCCACGATCCAAACCTGATCCCAGGCGAGAAGATAGGGATGTCTCACGCTAGATGGAGAGCCATATCACTTCATGCCATGGATGGAGACACCCATAGAAAATAGGGTAAACACTCCATGCCTAAACAAAAAGAACACCTACGGCTCATAGCATCCATGTCTAGTGGGGGAGCTTCACCCACTGAGCCAAAGATATAAGCAAAAGCCACAGATTTGGTAGAGGTTCCATGCTATAAGCAAAAGCCACAGATTTGGTAGGGGTATACTCCATAACAGAAGAAGAAGGTGGATATGTCTGCCGCTTTATCCCACATTGTTCGCAATAGTGGTTTTGTGATGTTTAAATTTGTGTGGCCTTAATTACAAGGTGTCTTCAAGACATGCTCCTTTGTGGAATCCGCTCAGCATGTGTTGGGCCTGCCCATAGGCTTCCACGAGGTCAACGTTGTTGTGAATACCCATCATGTGATCGAGGAATGAAATTTGTGGTTGTGCAATATTATGATAATGTCAGGGTATTGTAGGTGGAAAAACAAAGGTCCCCGATCCTACGACTTCATCATAAGATCGGGGCAAAAAATTTGATGTCTCACGATGCTTCGACATTGTCGTATGATCGGACGATAGGGAGGCTTAAAAAATAAAGGTTTGAATATATTAATTATATATTAATAGGTTTATGTGAAGTTTTCGAAGCTATTATTGTATCATTGGGGATGATGAGCACAAGGAGCTATGATATTATGATTTCGTTGTAATATCATAGGCTTCCAATTTTAAAATATTTCAAATGCATAAAGTAATGTGGGGCCCACTAGATATGATAGTCCAATGGAAAATGACAAGTGGACTTGGAGAGGTAAGGGGAAGTGAAAATAAATGATTTAAAAATCAAATTGCAAATGATTTCAATGCTCATATTTTAAAATTGAAATATTTGAATTTTTTTAAAGTTTATATAGTTTATACTATATAACTTTTAAATTTTCAATTTTTATGCTATGTTCAGTCTGGGAGCTAGTTTTTTGAAATGGTCTCAAGGGCACTATTTTTATCCAAAATGTACAATATAATATACCGTTGGAACCAACAAGAAATAAAATTTCCATTTCCAGGGTAAGATTTTGTGCAGGTATTAGTAGAAAGTAGCTACAAGAGGTTTTCTAATTTTGGAGACTTCTCAGTGAAAAGTGCAGATTTAAAGTTACAGATGAAATTGCAACCAGATTTGGCTATGTTTTCCTCATATTTGAATTCTTCAGCAAATTAAAGGGAGATTTGATGGTTTTTAACGTAGTTAGAAGCAATTATGTTTTTGGCAACAACACAAGTTGATTTTACGACAAAAGGTAGAAGTGACATGTTTAGATCAGATTTGAAGCTTCAGTACAGTTTGTGATGAATTCTTGATATTTTCTCTATTAGATATTTTGCAGATTATTAAAAGGGAGATATATCAAATATTTTTGCATCATTTATGATCTTAGTTGCAGGCAGATGGAAGAAGTTCATTTTTAACAACTTCAGATTGAAGATCATTTCTAGGGGACAGATGTCAAGTTCAGATTCCAATTCCAGAAATATCTTCTCTCTTATATATCTTCCCTTTCTGCTCTTTCAGAGGGTTCTAGTTTTTGGATATTTTTCATTACATTGTAACTACTTTGTGGTTTGAGTTTGGTTGAAATCCTTTCCCATTACTGTGATACCATTTTCTCAGTGTTCTTCTGCTATGAACAACATATTGTATTTCTTTTGAGGCATTCCATATTATACAGTCATTCTTTGTGTATTTTCTAAGTTTTGATATGCAGATGATGTATTGTTTTCAATGAAATTAATATAAGAGCTTCACCTTTCTTAGTTTCATTATGATTCTCATCTCCTTCTTCTGTTATCTATAATATTTTGTGTTCAAGAACAAAGGGCTTGAACTCAGTTGTAATCCCTTAAGGTTGTATGTTAGAATAGACTTGTTGTTGGAACAAAGATCCAAGTAAATGCTTATTTATACTGATAGGATTGTGGGTCACACAAAGAGGATATGACCATAAGTATGAGAGTTTTTTATGAAGATTGATGTATGTTTGCAAGTCAAATAGATAGATCAGATGCCTGAATATATGAGTATACTTTAGGTATCCATCTGCATGTTAAGGTTTAGTTGATGCCCAAAGGATAAGGGACTAGTCATCTTGAAGGATACATGTTCTCTATTGTTGCATACTTGGGTTGTGCTAAGATATCAAAACTTTAAATGAAAATCAATTTCCAATTTTATGTTTGGAAGAACTAGTAAGTGTAGGTCATGGCTTATTTGTTATTACTTTCCTTGGTTGTAATTAGCTACTACAATCAAGAAGTTTATTGGAAAATCATAGAAGATATTGACCATTTCTACTATAGAGGGTAGTCTTGTAGAGAAAAGTATCAAATTAATAAGACAGATCCCTTAGGTTTTCCCGCCTTGGCTTAGCAGAGCCTAAAGTGAAGTGAGTCTTGATGACTTTGTTAATTGGTCCAGAACTGAGATTTAGCCTTGCTGAATATAGGATTTAGCTCATCCTTAGGCTTGTCCCTGTTCTTTGTTTCTTGGTATCAGGTTTAAATCTACCTAATATGTTCTTTACCAGAAAGAACTCCAACAGATAGCATCTCAATGATGAGAAGACATAGGAAGGCCAACGGTAAAGTCTATTGATATCACATCCCACTTCTACATAGGTATCTCATGTTGTTGTAAAAGTTTCCCTAGATGGGTATGCTCTTCCTTCACTCTCTGACACTCAGGACATCTAGCAATAATATTGGAAATCTATACCCTCATTCCAAGCTAGAAATACAATTGTCTCAAGTCTAAATGTAACTTCTTGACACCAGGATGTGTTGTGTATGGTGCTCGATGAGCCTCTAAAATGATGAACTATCGTAGGTCACCCATAGAAGGTACATAAATGTATCCTCTATGACATGAAATCCCATTAGGATCCAAATAATATTCTATAAACTTTCCCACTAGGGGTCTCTGAGAATGTGCAATCTAAAAAATCTCTGCACATAACTTATCCTTAGGAAAATGTTGTAAGATGTGATCTTCTAAATCTGTGGTAGTAGTCATGGAAGATATCATATGTCATCTCCTACTCAAAGCATCTGCAACTACATTCTCCTTGCCCTTGATGTAATGAACATCAAAATCATACTCACATAAGAACTCCATCCATATTCTCTGTCTAGTATTAAGGTTTGGTTGTGAGAAGATGTATTGCGAATTGTGATGATCTAAATGAAGCTCAAAATGGTGACCTAAGAGAAAATGTCACCATCTCACTAAAGCATGAACTACTACTGCAAGCTCTAGGTCATGAGTAGTCTTAAGCTTCCTAGACTCATATGCAATAACTTGACCATCCTACATAAGAACTGCTCCTATGCTATCCAAAGAAGCATTTGTACACACAACAAAATCCCTTGATGGGTTAGGCACTACAAGTATTGGTGCACTAGTGAGAGCTCTCTTGAGCTCTTGGAAGGCTCTCTCACACTTCTCTGTCCACTTGAACTTATTTCCCTTCCTATGAAGAGATTTAATGGGATGAGCCAATCTATAAAAACCTACAACAAAGTGTTTATAACAACCAGCTAATCCCATGAAACTCCTCACCTCAGTGACACTGGTAGGTGTTGGTCATTCCATAATAGCTTGAATATTAGATGGGTCTATTGAGATCCCATCACTTGTAATAATATGGCCTAGATAATGTATCTTAGGTCCAAAGAAGGCACACTTCTTCAAACTACTATACAACTAATTCTCCCTCAAAAGTTGAAGTACCTGTCTCAAATGCTCCTCATGCTCCTTCTCATCTTGAGAATAAATAAAAATGTCATCAAGAAACACCACCACATATTTATCTAGAAATGTACAAAATAACCCATTCATAAGACTCATGAATACAACTGGAGAATTCATGAGGCCAAATGGCACTACAATGAACTCATAGTGGTCATACCTTTTATGAAAAGTAGTCTTGTGGATATCACTCTCTACTATCCTTAACTGATGATAACCTAAATTAAGATCTATCTTTGAGAAGATACGAGCACCATTTAGTTGATCAAAAAGGTCATCAATCCTAGGTATTGGGTATTGGTTCTTAATGGTTACTTTATTTAGTTATCGATAGTCGATACATAACCTAATTGATTCATCCTTATTCACAAAGATGATTGGTTCACCCCAAGGTGACACACTAGGACAAATATGCCCTTTTTCCAAGAGCTCTTCTAATTGAATCTTGAGCTCACTAAGCTCTTGTGTGGTCATCCTATATGGTGCCTTAGAAATAGGCTCAACTCCTAGCACAAGATCAATGTGGAAATCAACTGCTCTAGGTGGAGGCATACTAGGAAGCTCTGAGGGAAAAACATCTGCAAACTCCTACAAGATAGGAAAATCATTAAGGGAAGTCTCCTTCTCAAAATCCTCATCCCTATCACTAATAGTGATGGAAAATATCTAACATCCCTTATGTAGGCACCACTTCAGCTGCATAGCAGATATCATACAAAGAGATATGGGCCTCTGTACGCCAAAAATCACTGTGGAAGTGCCATGACTATCAACACATTCTACCCTCTTCTGTTGACAATCCATCTTGGTGTTGTGGGTGTAAAGACAATCCATACCAAGGACTACATAATAGGTACCCAAAGTGGTAATGTGAATATCATCCATGGTAGTCATGTCTCCAATCTAAATCTCATAGTCACAAACTAAGGAATCAACTGACACTCTAGCACTTGAGGCTAACTCTAACTCCCAACTGACCTCATGTCTAATTGCCACTAGCCTACAATGCTCCACCACTAATGGAGATATAAATCAATCAGTAGCTCCAAAATAAAATAGAACAGAGACTTGACTACCTCACATCATACCTATAGCCTCAATGACTGTGACCTAATGCTCTACTTGGCAGTTATCAACTACTGCGAATACTTTGTGAGATTTGCCCATGTCACCTACTATGGGCTCTGAAGTAGCCACTTTCTGATAGTTTGATGTTGGACCTTGTGGGCATCTCTAGCAATGTGACCCATTCCACCACAAGTTTAGCATGGTCCTCTAGTCTGAATCTAAATACCTTGTGACCTAATCTGCTATGAACCTCCAATCTGACTAGATCCACTGAAACCACCCTTATAAGACTGTTGAGTCCTACTTGGTTGTGTAGAAGGGGTTTGTGTCTTTTGATTTCATTTAGGGCCCTAAGATTACCACATTTTCTTAGGCTTAGAGCCCCTATATCCCTATGATGATCCCCATCTATAATCCTATTGTGGTTGAAGAACCTTAAAGGATCCTCTTGACTGATTCTTATTCCCTTCGCAAGGGGGTCTCTGCTAACCTAAAAATTGTCCTAAGTCATTCTAATGCTAAAATTGATTCTTCCCCCTGTTATGAATATCCTCTGCTTCTCATCCTTCATATACTCAACATAGGAAAGGAGCTCAAGAAACCTACGCTCATATTGTGCCATAGTAAGTCCTTTCTGCTGCAAGCCATGAAAAGCCTCTAGTTGTCTCTATCTAAAATGCTCAAAAAGGTACCTATCCCTGAACCTACTCAGAAAGGATTCCCATGTGAGAGTGTCAATATGCACCTCACCTAAGGCCTCCTCCTACTGCCACCAGGTAGAAGCTAACTCATGAAGGAGATGTACTATAAGTCATGCCTTTAGATTGCTTCCATAAGGACGTAATCTAAAGCATCATTGTAAACTCTGTAACCATGCCTCTACACCAACACCATCTATATTTCCCAACAATAGGGGAGGTTTGAGTTGAATCAACCCTATAATGTCATCTCTAATGTCTCTAGGAGCTCTCTCCACTATGCATGCTACTGGTTTAGGATGTGGTGATACTTTCTGAACTAACTCAACCTCATGATCATCATGACCCTCAACATGGCTAGCTGGAGGACACCTAGTCCTCTCCCTAAAAACTGTCCTAGGGTTTCCTAAATTTCTCTGCTCTGACTATGGTAGTATAGGTGGTAAGCATTGTTGAACAAATCCAATCAGGTTATGAAGTGCATCCAAAATATCTTGATTAGGGTTTAGAAGTGGGTTAGGTTGTGGTACATGATCTCCTCCTGAAACCTCATCCTCATGCTACTCTATCTCAACATTTTTTGAACAAGAGGCTCTAGGAGCCCTACCTTGTCGACCCCCTTGACCAACTCTATGGGCTCGCATGACGATTGGCATCCTACACAAGGTTTTAAGCTTTTTTCATAAGTCAAATGTAAAAAGGGTTATTTTGAATATTCATAATACTAAGAGCAATCGCATCTTGTTAAAAAAGAAAATGAAAACATACTATGTAGATATTTTGAGTTGTAAAATTTCAAGTTTAAGAAGGGGGTTGCTTTTTCAATTGATGATTACTTAATTGGAATTTATTTATTTATTTATCTAGTTTTATTTTATTATTATTATTTTAAGTTATTATTATTAATTTTTCATATTTTACTATTATTTTTATTTATTTATTATTTATTTAATATTAATAGGAAGCTTAATTTTATATTCTTATTTTAAGATTTGTATCATGATTGATTTGATTGCTTTTTAAAAATAATAATAATAATTTCAAGAAATCATGGGTGAAGTATTATTAACAAAAACAATTTGATTTGACTCAGAGATATCTGAAAATTTAGCAATGACAATTTTATTTTATTTTATCTATCATAACTGTCATGTCCCTCATTTTGATTTAAATCTAATAAATAATATTAAATAAAAGTACTAATAAATAAATATTATAATATAATAATATTATATTTAATTTTTAAATCAATATAATATACTATTATTAATTGATATAGTGATAATACAATAGAGGCCAATTCTTCAATAAATTTATTAAAACAATAGTCAAGATGTGGGAAATTTGGAGTGCATATTGTTGTTGATGAATTAATATGATCATTGTGTATGCCATACATATATGTATCAAGATATGATTGTGTATCATGATCTGTAATGGACATGGAGATGCCATTATTTTTTATTTGAATTTTCACAATCATGATTTCAACCTTCCAACCAAATCTATTCATTGATGAGCACGAGGAGCTACAAATGTTGATTAATTCAAATTTAGTGGAATGTCAGTGTTAATCATGTTTAATTTGAGCTTATTTGACATGATTGATGTGTCAAAGTTTGTAATTAATATTGTTCATGTTCTCTTAGTTAACTAGATTGCAAAATTCAGTTCTACACTTGCCAATCATATTTGTTATTAATGCCAGTTCTATGCGAAATACAAGGACAATAGGGTGTTGGAGGGGTAGTTTAAATGGCATGAAGACTACGTTGATTGTGCTTCAAATGATATCAAACTGACTCACACTATTTTAAGGAGTTATTTTGGGAAGAGCAACATTAATTAGAACCTGAGGATCTTTATTCAATCAATCGATACGTGTCACTCTAAGCTCTCAACTGTTTCCTCTTGATTGATCATCTCATAACTGTTGAATGAGAGATTTGGGATAAGCTATAGGCATCCATCAAAGAATAAAGGATTTTCTCAAACGGTGTAGATGAAGTAGTAGCATTTTCCTTAGGAGACATGCTTGCAAAATGAAAGCAAAGATAAGTCATGTGAATTGTTTGATAGGATGCTTGATCATAATGTGGTCATCAAATGCCATGGTTTTTGGATATGCACAAAATAAATATATTGAGAGATTATATTTGTTTAAGTTGCAACTGCCCTGGTAGACATGCATGCAAAATGTGGAATCATAGTTAAGGCGTTTGAACTGTTTTATTGATTACCTCCATGAAATGTCATCTAATGGCAAGCCAATATTGCAGGATATGCATATTGATTTGTTGAATATATTTTCACACACATGCAATGCATACATGTGTATATTTATATCAAAGAAAATGAGTTAAATATAAGTGCTTTGCCAACATCCTCTTATATGTGCCAAAATGGAACCTTTGGAATGGGTTATAGACATCTCTCAAGGAATAAATGATAGAGAAACCCACACACTTAATATGAACAAAGCTTCAAGTAATGATGTCAGTGGAAAGGCCTTGCATTGCTCTATTTCTATTTGCCCATACATTGGGTTTGTGGGACGCATCGAATGAAAGAAAATGGGGGTTTTATTCTTGAAGTTTGGTTCTTCTCTTGCTCTACTTACTCAAGAAGAAGCAATGAGAAAAGGTTGTGGTAGGGTTTATACTTTGTCCAGTGCTTGTTTGCAATTACAAAGGGTTTTTTAGTAGATTGATTTGCACATTATCCTGAGATCTTGATTCTTCATTTTTAGCTTGCTTCTTTAGTTGTCTTGATTGGGACCTACTCGGTCTCTCCCCAATTTGATTGCATTGTCAAAATTAGTGAGAGGGACATGAATGACAAATATCATGGGTGCTTAAAAGAGAAATAATAATAATAATAAAATCTTTAGTTATTCTTCCACGCTCTGCAAAGAAAGTAATGGGGCCTACATGTCATGATCAGTAGTTAACTTGTACAAGGAGAGAAAGAGGTCAGCAGTTCAAACTTGATTTGCACCAATTTTCACACAAACCAAGCAATTAATCAGGCGAAGAGGAGGGACTAGGGACTAGAAAGAAATCAAACTCGGGGTCCCTCCAAGTTCTTTAAAACAAACTTTATTCATTTTATTTTATTTTATTTTATTTTCAAACTTGCCATGTGTGATAAATTGGGATGATAGGTCAACATTTCATGGCAATATTGTGCGATAAGTCAAGCTTAAAATAGTAGAAAAACAAGAAAATAATATATAGTTTATTTTATATAAGAAGGGTTTTTCTTTTCTTTTCTTTTCTTTTTAAATTTATTTATTTATTTATAAACAATCACATGTCCCTCAAATAGAGGAGGTGTATTATTAAAGGTTGTGGTATGGTTTATACTTTGTCCAGTGCTCATTTTCAATTATGAAAGGTTTTTCAATAGATGGATTCGCATGCTATCCTGAGATCCTGATTCCTCATTGTTAGCTTGCTTCTTTACTTGTCTTGATTGGGACCTACTCGATCTCTCCCCAATTTGATTGCATTGTCAAAATCAGTGAGAGGGACATGAATGATGAAGATCATGGGTGCTTAAAAGAGAAATAATAATAATAATAAAATATTTAGTTAGTCTTCCATGCTCCGCGGAGAAAGTAATGGGGCCTATACGTCATGATCAATAGTTAACTTGTACAAGGAGAGAAAGAGGTCAACAGTTCAAACTTGATTTGCACCAATTTTCACATGCAACCAAGTGATTAATTAGGCGAAGAGGAGGGAGTGGGGATTGGACAAAAATAAAACTCAGGGTCCCTCCAAGTTCTTTAAAACAAACTTTATTCATTTTATTTACTTATTATTTTCTTTTTCAAACTTGCCATGTGTGATAAATTAGGACGATAGGTCAAGATTTCATGGCAATATTGATTGTGCGATAACTCAAGCTTAAAATAGTAGAAAAACAAGAAAATAATGTATAGTTTATTTTATATAAGAAGGGTTTTATTTATTTATTTATAAACAATCACATGTCCCTCAAATAGAGGAGTTTTTTTATAACAAATTTATTATTCCTAAATATATTTAATGCATAGGTTTCTATTTGACACTCCTAACTGTTTAATAACTTCTACATTTTACAAGTGGTTTAATTTTGGACTAGAGTCTTAGCTCATTTATAGTTAATCGTAGGAGTTAACTTAGGATGAGTATTTGTTATATCAAGAAGGCTATTTAAAAGCATACCAATTTTAAGAATTACGCAAGTGCACTAAATTCAAAGTGAGTCTCCTCAATTAGTTTTAATTTACTCAACTCATGTTGCAAATATTTAACTAGTTGGTCTTCCATGTTAATAGGACAACTTGGAATAAATTTAGGAATGATAATTTTCTCTATTCTATATTTTTCGTTATTTAAATTTTCTGATTTATGGGTTTCACAATTAGGTTAGGAAATATTCTTTTGCACTCTTCAATGTATTCTCAACATTATTAAATCACATATTTCAAAATGAAGATGATGTAAAATCTATTTATTTTATTTTATTTATATTTATTTTTTTGAAAAAAAATCTACTTAGAAAAAAAATACGAATACTGAAATAAGAAGATTGTTATATTTCTACATTCAGTCATGAACCCATTTTGCCCCAATATTTTACTTAACCTAGCTCTGATACCAAAATGTCATGCCCAAATTTTCTTGAACAAGACACATACATATACACACATACACACATGCAATAATAATATTCAATTTTATTTCTTGGAAACAATTTAAGAAATAATTAAACTAAAATATATATTCATAGTATTGAAAATTTCTTTCAAATATTACAATCATAATTGAATCCTTACATCAAGTTACAAATTACATGAAGATCTACTTATGATATTTTACAATACATAAATTTTACAAACGTGCATAATTAAATCATCTTCAAATCTTCCAAGCTTTTCTTCAACACATATCCATTTAGAAAACCTATACAAAACAACCCTGTAAACCTTGGAGAGCTCACCTCCTAGCCTAGGTCTCTAAGAGACCACCCACCAAGCTTGGAGAACCAAGACCAACTGGGTAACAATCAATCACACACATATAAATCAACTATACAAGATACAACATTTAACACCCTTTTTGAGCTTGCACAGTAGGTTACCAGAGGAACCAATAGAATGGGTGAAGGTGTGCCTAAAAACCTTGAGGAGAAGCCAAATATAGAAAACCAAATCTGCCTTCACAAGGCATACAAAATAAATACCAACTCTCACAAAATTTCTCCCCTTATCACCCCCAAAGTGCATAACAAAGTACTAGCACATGTAGCCCATACTACATGCTTATCCCTCTTCCTTCTAGGGAAGAGACTTTGCACTCAGGGGATAGGCCCAACTAACCCCTTCACCCAAAGGCTACTTCTTCCCTCCCAAGGGTGAGTGATGTCCTTCCAAACCCATAACATCACACTCTCAAAATCAAATGAGAATAAGGCAATAGAAATTCATCCACACCTAGCAATACCACAGGGACAATGAACAACACACATATGCATCTGTAGAAAAATTTACACATCTTTTATTCAAAAAAATAATACAACACATAATTTCCAAAACATGGCAAAAGCTCCAACCTTTCTCCAAGTTATGGTAAATGATCCGATTTGAGAAGAGCCCTCTATCCTTCCTTAATCCAATCTCCAAAACCAAAAATCTCTAAAAACTAGAGAGTGGGTGAATGCCAACTCTATTTCCCAATTTCCCTCTAAAAGAAAGACATTCCTAATTTTTCTCCATCATGAAAAAGAACAACACTTTAACTCCACCTATGTTTCCCTATTTGGTTGGAATTATCAACTCACTAGAGATAAGGTGGGAATTTGGATAAGTCTTCTTCCATTTTCGCAATACTTAAGAAATGGAATTTTTAAAGTGTTACAAAAGAGATTTTAACTCCAGTAAAGCCAAAATTAAAACCCTAACATATAATACTAACATTTAGGTAACTTAATTTCACTAAAAGAACAATCTAAGACTCAAACAAAGCCCTCTAAAGTCACCCTAAACTTGAAATCCGAAATTTAATTTAATTAAAACCTTCATAAGATATTTTATGCAAGGGGATAAAAAAACTTAAACATTTCTAACTGGTTAGGAATAAGGTTGGGTGTCTTTTGCTAATATCTCAACCTGACTTGCCACTTAAACACATAACAACACAAGTGTCAAGTGACACTATAAAATATACATTTAACTTTACAAGTGGCAAATCAATTTTCACAAAAAAATAAATCTAATCTAAAACCTCCATTCACAAAGTAAAATACTTAACAACGAGGTTAAGATCTCTTCATTAGGTCTAACCTTGGCAATCTCAATTAATACAAAGGTATAGTCTTGGTTCTTCATTTTACCATGGTTATTTCCTACACACTCAAACCACATAACAGTAGTCCAAGATAAATAAAACATATGCATATATAAATCCTCGATCAATTCTATATTCATTATTGAATCAAAATATAAGGCATTTCTCAATTGAATAACATTCTTCCATTTCTAAACCATTGTTCATATATAATGCTACCATTATCGAACTAAACATGATATGGCTCTTTTGCAACATTTCATGATTTTCATGTGTGTGTGTGTGTGTGTGTGTGTGTGTTTGTGTGTGTGTGTGTACACACACACACACACACACACACACACACACACAATATATATACATACATACATACATATATATATATATGTGTGTGTGTGTGTGTGTGTGTGTGTGTGTGTGTACACACACACACACATATATATGTATATGTATGTATATATATATAGAGAGAGAGAGAGAGAGATACTACCGTTATCGAACTAAACATGATATGACTCTTTTGCAACATTTCATGATTTTCATATTTATATATGTATGTATGTATGTATGTATGTATGTACACACACACACACACACAGATATAATTCATCTAACATTTATATCCAAACATAATTTTCTACTCATTAATAAAATAATCAACCAAGGACATGAATGTAACTAATCATCAAGCATCATAAATAAGTTCTAACATCATAAATGATTACCATATATCAAATAGTCTGAGTATCGGTCCAAAATAGTCCAACATATAACAAGGTTTCAAAATATAAAGTATCCGCAATGCAAAATATAAAATATCTAAAATGCAAATATACTACTATGATATGCTATGATGGGCTAGGGTGAGGCCTCACATAATAGATCATAAAATACCATGAATCCATTGACCTAGTTTCTAGGTTATGACATTTCAAACCTTTATTCCATATGATCTTAACTCATCAACCTAATGCAACTAAATAGGTTATTTAACCTAGAAATAGCTAAAATCTATATCCATCTCAAGCAACATCTTGTAGTTCATTATTGATAAGTAAATTATCACTCATGGCATACGTAAATTCTAAAACCTCCTTACCCTCATTTTATCATAAGATGTAAGGATAACTATATATAGAATTTGTGTCCTCTTCACAAGAAACTAAAACATATCATCTAATGTCTTTTCTCTTTCTAAATCCTAATCATATCCATAACAATTAGGTTTTGTAATAAGATACTAGCGAAGGAACCTTACATTAGTTAATTAATTAACAAGTGTAATATGTTCACAGTCGGTCAATATTGAGATTAATCACTTGGTTAACACTAAGATTTCTTTGATGCATGACCACTTAGTTAATATTGAAATTTCTTCATTGCTCAACTGCTCAGTTAATACTGATTACCCTTCATTTCCTTACTGCTTGGTTAATATTGAATATTGAATGTCTTCCATTGCCCGACTACTTGGTTAATATTGACATTTGTGTAACATCAATGACAACATACAATTTAAAGAATTGTTTCCAACAATCTCCCTCTTTAGCATTGATGACAACACAACATTTCAACATACAATGATAAAAAGTATGAGTAGTTAGATAATATCCATAGTTGGATTCTGATTCTCATCCATACCAAATCCCTTTGTGATTCTACCTAGATTTGTCTCAATAGCTTCCAAAGGAATTCTCCCTCTTACATTTGTCATCACTTTGTTCTATAATTTTGTCATTATTCTCCTTATTTTCTATATATTCCATCATCTATATACTTTCCTTCTTAAGATACTAAAACTCTCTCTCTTTGACATCAAATTCCAAAGGCTACATACTTTGAAGTTACTATGTACCTTTTTGTAATGATTCATATGCAATATGCATTTCACACATGAGGTGTGACAATCTACATCAACATGATAGATCTTCAATGGAACTTGGTTGATGCATTACTATCTTGTGATTTAGTGAGTATCAGATGTGGGAATAACCCCTACTTTACCTCTTAGATACATAAATGCATCTTTAGGTAATGACTTAGTGAATATGTCTTCTATCTACTCCTTTGTGTTCACATATTCCAAACTTGGCTTTTTGTCTTGAACCAATCCCCTAAGGTCATGATACTTGATTGCAATGTGTTTTGTCTTTGTGTGCATCATAAGGTTTTTTGGATATATTTATTGCACTTGTGTTATCACAATAGATAACCACTGGTTCCTTGATTTCCTCCTTCATTTCTAGCAATAATTTCTTGATCCATATTATGTTAGAAAAAATAACTATTGCAGCAACATACTCTACCTCTGTTGTTGATTGAGAAATATAATTTTTCTTCTTGCTTGTCCAAGATACTAATCTCTTTCCAAGAAAGAATGCTCCTCCACTAGTGCTTATTCTTTCATCAATTCTTCCTACCCAGTCTACATCTATGAAGGTTCTTAATTCAAGGTTTCCTCCTTTCTTAAACTATAGACTATATTCTTAAGTTCCTTTTAGATAATACAAAATCCTTTGTATTTCCATCACATGATTTTGTTTAGGATTTGCAGAAAACCTTGCAACTATGCCAATTGCCAATGCAATATTAGGTATAGTGTGTACCAAATATTTGAGTTTCCCAATCATTGATATGTAGGTAGTCACCTCTTTTGAATCATCATTCATTGAAAGTTTATGTCCCATAGACATAGGTTTTCCAACTAGTTTGGAATCTTCCATTCCAAATGCTTTCAATGTTTCCTTGATGTACATTGACTTAATGATACATATGACATCCTCCATTTGATGAACTTGTAGGACAAAAAAGAATTTTATCTCTCCAAACATACACATTTCAAATTATTTCCTCATTTCTTCAACAATTAATTTGCATAACATCTCATGTCCTCCAAATATGATATCATCCACAAATATTTCTGCTAGCAATATCTTTTCTTGTGGTCCTTCCTTTATATACAAATTAATATTATCATTTGTCATTTAAAAACCAATTCTTACTAGATATTCATGTATCCTTTCATACCATGCTCTATAAGCTTTCTTTAGTCCATATAGGGCTTTGTGTAATTTTCATACCATGTCTCTTTTGTTTGGATCAATGAAACCCCTAGGCTATTCAATTTAGACTTCTTCTTCTAGGATTCCATTTAAGAAAATTGATTTTACATCCATCTTATATACTTTGAATCCTTTGTGTCAATCATATGCTAATAGTATTATGATTCCTTCAAGTCTTGCAATAGGGGCAAATGTTTCTCCATAATCTATACCTTCTTCTTGTGCATAACCTTTGCATACTAGCCTTGCTTTGTTCCTTGTTACTTCAACTTTCTTATTTTAACTTATTTATAAATATCTATTTTGTACCAATCACATTCTTATCCTTGGGTCTAGGTACAAGAGACCATGTATTATTCTTTTGTGTTTGCTAAATTTTTTCATTCATTGCCTCTATCCAACCTTAAATTTTTAAAGCATCTTTTACTGATGTAGGTTTAAATTCACTAAGCAAGCATGCACCTTTCAATTTTTTCCTTGTCAATATGCCATCTATCTCTCCTCCAATTATTAGTTTAGATGCATGATGTATTCTGACATATTTTGCAAGTTTTGGTTCTTTCCTTCTTGTTTCTAAACTAGGTTCACTTGGTTCTCCATGCTTGTGATCTTCTACCTTTTGCTTGGGCTTCTTTGTCTGTGACTTGGGTTCCTCTGGTTGAGTTGACTATAACTCAGGTATATTTTTTGTGACTCAAGTTGCACTATTTAAACTGACTAAAACTCAAGTTGTAGTGCTTGTGACTTGGGCTGCACTATCTGTGACTTCGTAGATTCACTTTAATGTTACTTGGCTTCAATTTTTTTATGAATTGGGTAAAGTCCCAATTTTTTGCTTATAGTAAACAAACTTTCTCTAGTCTTTAGGTTCCTTGTTTCTTTATTCTTCACTTCTTTCTACACACTCATCAATCTTTACATGTGCATTTTCTATAACTTTGTATGTAGCAATACTTAAACATTTGTATGCCTTACTTTTATTGGAGTAACCTAGGAATATACATTCATCACTTTTTTCATCGAGTTTTCATTTCCTTACATCTTTCAAGATATAGGATTTTCTTCCAAATGCTTTGAGATAACAAATATTAGGCTTATATCCATATAATAATTCATAAGGTGTTATGTTGACACCTTTATTTAGTTGAACTCAGTTTAGTGTATGAATTGTTGCCTTGACTTCTTCTCTCCACTATTTTAGTACAACATTTCTCTCAATCATTAGTGTTATTTCACAATCCATGATGGATCTATTCCTTCTTTCTTTTATACCATTTTTCTCTTATGTTCTAGGTGTTGATACCTATCTTTTGATTCCTCTTTCATTGCAAAATTCATTGAATTCAATTTAGATGAATTCGCCTCTTCTATATGATCTCAAGCATTTCAAATTCTTTTATGTTTCCTTCTCAACTCTAGCCAAATACCATTTGAACATTTGAAAAGCATCAAATTTATCTTTTAAGAAAATTAAAGTCATCATCCTAAAATATTCATCAACAAATAGAATGAATTATATGTCTCCACAATAGCTTTCTATACCTATTGGTCCACAAAGATCGGTATGAACTAGTTTCAAAACTTCTTCAGAATTGAACGTCTTACTTCTAAAACTTATTTTACCCATCTTTCCAATTTGAAATTGTTTACACATGGCCATCTTAGGTTTTTTTAGATTTGGTATGCATCTTACTCTTCTTTCCTTACTTATGGTAACTAGGTGTTGTGGTTTTCCCAACGCACACCCTATTTTTGCCTAGAAATGAGGACACCCTACTTTTTTTTTGGAGTTCTAGATCTGTAGCCTAAAGTCTGAGTCTTTTCTAGTGTTTTTCCTAGTGTCCTTGGTCAAGTCTGGGTCCTAACTGGAAAACCTAGTTTCTACAAATCAAAATTTTAAGGGGAGAAGGTATTTTTTTGCCAAAAAAAGAGGCATGCTAGCACACCTCCCCAAGTGCATTGTGTGCCAAAACACTAAACCAAGGGCATCACCCTTAGTGTTGCATAGTAGCATAACTACATAGAACCAAGGGGTATGTGGGTCCTTGGATCTATAAAAACTAGGGGACCCCCTTTTTCCCTCCATTTTCATTCCATGAACACCTACTTCTCTGCATCATCACACCTAATTAGGTGTGCTTCTCTGCATCACCCTCCACTCCATTTACCTAGAAATAAAGAAACATTCAAACACTAAGTTAAGGTGCATGGCTACACACCTTTTCCTCTCAAAACATCATAATAATAATAAAACATTGAAAACTAAAAAACTTTTTTTTAAAACTCTACAAACAAAGAAAAACTCTAACTTGAGGTACACAATAACACACCTAATTACATGTGCTACTATGCATCCTTAAAAATAATAAAACATCATTTGCATCTTAATTTCATATAGGGTGTGCATCAGCACACCCCACATTTTAAATGGAATAGGATGCACTAGGCACACCTATTAGGTGCGCCAGGTATGCCCTTTTTTTGTAAAAAGGGGTAAAATTAGGTTTCAATGCAGACCTCAGAATTGATCATGACACTAATAGAAAAATAAGTTCTTAAAGAAAGGGTCATGAAGAGCATAACTAGAGTGATCGTCCTAGATCTCTAACCCAATAACATAGAGAAGGTATTCCATATTCCAAGGGTAGATCAATTTATTAGATTTACTTATCACCAAGCCAAGAGATGGTATAGGGAACATGTTGATGAAGCTTCTGAAATCATACAGTCATCATACCTAGTTGAGAAGACTCTCTAGGGTGGAAAGTAGGAAAAGTGGATATGACAAGAGGTTACATGAAAGAGGATATTGGATATTCAATAATACTCTTGAGTAGATTCATGGGCTTGCTAGCATCAGGGCACTTGAACATATGGATGGTCCATTTCATTGAGACTATCAAGATGACAAAGATGCCAATTGATAGGGTTTCCATTCTCTATGAGAACTTAGGTGAGCAGTTGGTGGTAGTGAAGAATAACCATAAATTTTACATGACATCATATTTGGTGTACTTGTTAGTTGTGAGAGTGATAGATTATCAAGGGCTTTATAACAAGTGTAGCATGCGACATACAAACACATGGCCCTATATTGTATATCCTCAATTAGTAAATAAGAAGCTTCTAGAGAAAATCAAGGAATATAGGATCATGAATGATGCATTTATATTTGCAATAATCTGATTCAAAGAGGGGATTATGTGAAGAGGATGTCAGAAGAGGCAGCTACAAAGATATTAGAACTTGGAGCCTACTACATCTAGTACTGGACATTCACATATTTGATGGTAGCAGGTGCAACTATCAACCCTAAGAAGCTCCCTATGTATCCTAGTGATAGACTCATTCTACTGGAGATGGCTTGACAACTCTTGTTTGCATAGACAGAGTTAAAAAGTAGCACAAAATATTTTGGATATGGCCTATTACTATAGGACCTTTTAGTGTGGTATGAAGATAAGACATTCCATCTTTTGAGTTTGAATGGGCTTAATATCCCTTAGAAGAATATAATTATCCTTGGCCCTATTTTGATAACAAGGGAAGAGTGCAACATCTAGCTGCCAAGACATTTCAGCATAAGGATGCGATTGAGGATCATTGGATGAATGCAATGGAAAACTGCAATATCTGCATAAGGGAATATTGTAGGATGACTCTATATTTGGTAGAGAGTGCTTTGAAGATAAAGATTCCATTGAAGATCGTGCAACAAGATACAGAAGATCTTCTCGATCCATTTTTCAACAAGGACAAGATTGGTGATAAACTTATCATGAATGACAAGATTGATAAAGAAGAAAACTCAAACATTAATCACAGGGTGAGGCACGTCATCAAATTGACAAAGGATTGGATCAAGAGACCTTTAAAACTTGATCTAATTCCTTAGACAGTAGTTTTCCATGCTCAAGACCACCTAGCTAAGGTCAAGGAGCTAAGGTCACACTGTCTACATTTACAACCCAATCATAGTAAGACCAGAAATAGTACACCAACTTGATAGACCAATTGGGTATTATCAAGCTCAAAAGGGTAAATGAAAGAGGACGAGAACTTGTCCTAAATGGGTTGAGCCAAAAGAGGAAGTGACTCAGGCACCTCCATAGCAAGGAGAAGTAAATGTACAAGGGATGGAGAATGTGGAAGCTACACAAGCCCAAGATAATCCTCAAGTGCTCCCAACTGAACAAGGCCAAGGAGAAGCTAAAACTAAAGTGCAAGAGGTGTCTCCATCCTAACACGAGGTACAAGCCTCCCCCTCCACTCCTAAGAAAAGAATGATCAAGACTTTGATAAAGAGGAGACAAAAGGTCACTAGGAAAGTGATTCCTTTCCCATCAGTCCCTAATCCTATTCCAGTAGAAGCAAAGAAGAGGATGATGAGGAGGGAGAGGATAATCTATCGTTAAACTAGAGGATTCATCTTAAAAGAGCCACAGAGTTGGAAAGGAGAAGAAGCTCCACAATCACACCACCATCTATTCTTGAGAAACCCATTTAGACTACAACATCAGAAG
Organism: Cupressus sempervirens; assembly: GCA_028749045.1. Lineage (NCBI taxonomy): Eukaryota > Viridiplantae > Streptophyta > Pinopsida > Cupressales > Cupressaceae > Cupressus > Cupressus sempervirens. The sequence continues at coordinate 377,935,227 of CM053785.1, forward strand.
ATGAAAGGCAATAGTGCATAGATAAGCAGGATGTTGATGGCACTGATGTCTTTCATATGTTAGATTTTGATTTCATGCCCATTAGTACTAAATTGGTTAGGGATAAAATTAGAGATACTCCAAAAAATCAACCTTAATAGGAGGATTGGAGTGAGCTTCCACCCTAACCACAAGGACCTAAGGTAGCTCCATCATCCCCAGTAAAAGTCACATTTTATGTAGACAAGGGATTGGCTACCCCTCTTCCTCCAAGCACTAAAGGAGAATAGGTTCAAACAAAACAAGAGGAAGAGCCACAACAAGCATCCACCAAGGAAGTGTTAGAGGAAGCGCAGATAAGTGAAAAACCTCAACAAACTTCCCAAGATACCAAGGTAAGGGCTATGGACTCAATGGACACAGAGACTCTTGGTGCAAATCTCATACAAAAGGATAGGACTCTAGAAAGGGGAGATGAGGGGAAAGGCATAGCTATACAAACTCCTTTGTCTTTGAAAGGTAAATATCCAATGGAGCATATTCCAAGGTAGATAAGGAAAGAAGTGATAAGAACTAAGAAGCAGAAATTCACTATAGAGGAAGAGGATAGGATGGAATTAATTAGTGTACTAAGGAAACCTAAATCACCATTGAAGGATGCATGGGCATTAGCCTTCATCGTGAGTGATTAGAGCCATGACTTATTTTCTCATGTAGATATCGCTCCTTTGCATTCAAATGTTAAATAATTGACTCCAAGGGATTATCAAATTAGGGAGGTCATGCTTGGGAAACCTACCTTGGATATTGCTAAGTTGATGGTTACAACAAGGATTAAATAAGTATTCAGGAGCTTAGAATAGGATGGGGAAGAATTGATAACACTTTAGGGACAAAATGAGATCCTAAAATGATATCTGAATGAAATTTTTGGTCCCTTAGATTCTACAAACCTTGAGGAAACCTTGAACGCAACACTCAAGAGAAGAGATAGGGGTATAGGCCAATTGGATCCATTTTTGAAAGCTTATCAGCAATGGCGAGAAAGTTTTGAGGAGAAAGGTGTACAAATTATGAAAGGAAATCTAAATCTACTACACCATATGCAAGATAATATGGATAAGCTAGTTGCCATTTTGAATCAAGATTTTGGTCTGATGGATGAAGTACATACCTAGGGAAAATATTTGTAGACATTATAGTCTATCAAAGGAAAAAGGTATCGGATGTTGATGGAAGTGTATACAGTTGAGGAGTTAGATAAAATAAATGATTGGATAGAGAAAAATGTGGATGGTAATAAATTAATGGAGAAATTACATGTAGAGATTCTCAAGCTCAAGGATCAAACCCACGAATAAATTTTGGAGGCAGAGAGGCATTATAGTGATGTGTGTTTAGACATTTTTTAGGATGATTCTAGGGAGAAGTTAATACCAGTAGAGGTAGTAGTTGAGTAGTTTTGGAAAAAATTTGAGGAAGCTACTAATGATGATGATATTAGGAAACATTTAGAATAGAGGAGGCATTATTAAAATTAGATGTAAAACTCAGAGATTTTGCAAAGACTCGTATCAAAGTGGGCTACTACAGACAGAAAGTAAAAGACAAATATGAAGCCTTAGATTTTCTTGATGTGGTTCAAGTCACTAAGATTATTGAGAAAATCAAGAGAAAATACCCATACATAGCTCTGGTATAAAGGGGAACAAAACCTAGAAGCCAGAATTTCAATTTTGACACTTGGTGAAATTTTGCAATTTTTGGAACCTGCTTCCAAGGTGCATTGGTGTATTGGTGCACTAGGTTCACAAGTGTGCTAGGTGTATAGGTGCACTTTTTCAGTGGTGTTCTAGAATATTTTGAAGAATTCAAAGGTGTGCTAGTATTTAACTTCCAATTCTAAATGTAGTGCTTTCCATGCATTAGAAATGCATTCTGACAATAGTCTAACTTCGACAGGCATCTAGTGAAGATGAAGCTTCTATTTTTGCCACTTCCAAAACTCCTACATTTACTGATGGTTCTCTCTTTCTTATTTCCTCATATTTTCTTTATTTTAAGACATGTGAAGGCTCATGCATCCAATTAATGATATAAAAATAGATGGAGTCCTACTTAGCACTAGTTAGAGAGTCAGTTTGTACATAAATAGATTTGTTTTATTAGTTTAGAAGCATATGATTGCATAAAGATATCTCTCACTCTCAACACAAATTGAGAAGAATATTTTTTATAAATTCAGGAATGTAATATGTATTCTAGGCTGCCATTATTTTGATGCAATAATATATTCTATTGGTGCTCACATTTGGAGTGTAGTGATTCTTGCCTAAGTATGTTATATTTTGTGAATGTATGTTCATGAAGTGTATATGAGCCAATAGTTTTATTCCCTTGTTTTGGTTGCGTGATCTTTTAATTCTAGTGTTTGCTATGGTTCTACAAATTCTTGCTAACATACCTAGTTCAAGAAGAGATCACCATATTATTCTTTCATAACTTTTCATCTTGTATGAGTGCACTTTATGTGGCCTTGCGATTTGATGAAAAGTGAAACGTCTTATAGTTATTGAATTCCCATGGATTATTGCATCAGTGTAATTAAGGAAGTGTTGCTCCTATGTTCATTGGTTACCCACCGATCTTTTCAAAATCCTAACTCATAGATGTGTTATTTTCGTGGTTTATGTTCGTTAGGATTTTACTTTCATCTTATTTGCTTTACTAACCCCTTGGTTAAATTAGGAATTCATATTGTTGCATTGTTAGATTGCATTCATTTAAAACATAAAAATACAACAACAAAAAATTCTTTTTGTGTGTATTTTTTCTTTTGAAATAGCAAACATATTCTACATCTTATATGAATTGTTTAACAAATAGTAAAGGCCTCCTTGTAAACATTCACATTTATCTTCAACTGAGTGGATTCTAGTAGGTCACAAGATTTCTTGGAACCTTGGAGTTGATCCCAGACTAGCTTTTCAAGTGTGGAGTTTGAAAGGATTCCTGCTATTAAGCATCGTAAAAAATGGCAACTCAATAGAAGTGGTGCTAGAAGGAGGACCCCTTAACATTCAAAATAGAAGAAAAAATTTGCAAACTTCAAAATTCTGCATTTTTTTACAAGTTCAAACAATTTTTTGAACTTTTGAGGTGCGTAGGTGTGCAAGTAGGCCAGGTACGCTAAATTTTGAGATGTGCTTTATTTTGTAAGAAAGTGTACTTCTATAGAGGTGTTCTTTTTCTAGAATTGATGCAAACTGGAGGATCTTGATCTAGAATCCCTATTTCAATAAGCTTTAAGATCTTCGCCAAGTGCACATAAGTTCCTCAAACTTAGCCATTTATGCAAGCCCTGTAGTGACAAAGGGATACCTCAGATGCTACCACTTCCATTGAACATTTCATCATCTTCTTCAGTTCCACCTCTGCAACAACCACCCATTATTCCATGAAATCCTTTGATGGCCTTTTTTGCAAATGTTGTAGACTCACTAATCAACTTGACAAGTGTACTTAATGAGCTTCCTAAGAATCTTGAGAAGGTTTTCCCAAGGTTCATTTATGGAAAGACACGAACTATTGAAGATCACATTAAGGTATTCAAAGAAATTTTCAATTGAAAGATGATTTCCAACGAGAATGTGGTGATTTATTTATTCCCCTACTCTTTGGGGGAATTTTCCTTTAATTGGTACATTAATTTACCACCTGGATGTATTAGAGACTGGGATACTTTCAAGAAATTATTCTTGGAATAATTTAAGACCATCATCAACCCAATTGTGATACATCAACAATTCATATCAATCAAAAGGGATCCAACTGAGATAGTTTTGCACTTCAACCATCACTTTCATATGGCATACTATAAGCTAGAAACACCATACACTATACTAGTTGAAGCTTCTATTCAAATTTATCTGAATGCTATAGACCATCTCACTACTATTTTTCTAAGAAGACTTCCTGCACCAAATATCAACATATTGGATAAAGTCTTCACAGAAGCGATTACCTTCACTAAGCAATCCAATCCTAATGGAGGAGGATTGATGCTTCTAGCTCAAGCTATTACAATGATGCCAACATATCTTGTCAGAGCACCTATGATGCCTAACCACTTCATACCTATGGATCCAAGTCCATTACAATAGGGACCTACTCTGCAAAACCCCACTTTAACATATCCAAGATATGAACATCCAAATGTTTCTTTCTTTGAGCAAAAGGTAGCAGTTTCTACTGAGGCAGACAATAGGTTTTCCTCTGAATTTGATCAAATAAAGAAGACCATGTCACAGATGAATAATGAGTTGACTCACTTGAGGTTGTCACAAGGATAGAATAACAAATTTCAAAGGAAAAATGTTGATCCTTACAAAAAAAAAAACTACGGTCAGAACTATAACAGGAATTTTAGTGGAAACAAGAATGCAGGAAAAAAGAATGGAGGAAACAATTTCAATCCTCCTAATCGTAACAATGACTTCCAAAGACAAAATCGACAATGGGACACTCATCCAAACAATGGAAGCATTCCTACAGATAACAATAACAATAATGTTTAGTATGTGGATATCAATCAGTATGAAGGGTCAAAATGTATCTAACAATGATGGTTCATATTATAATGGAAACCAAGAGATGAATCAAAATTCACGAGTGAATGAAAATGCCCCTCCCATGCAATTCAATGCTATGCTACTAGAATCTTACAATTATACATAGAACATATAAGTGGAACAATCTCCCAATGAAGAATTATCTTTTCCATTTAGTCAAGAACTAGACATTCAACCTGAAGAGATGTTTGTTTTTTGCAATGATAATTGAAATACTTACAATCTATGAAGTAGAAAAGAACCTATGACAGGTAGAATTCCTCCAACACTACAACCAACTCCTTCCAATCTAAGAGTGAGTAACAATCTAGTACCAATTAGACCATCATATGGGGACCAAAAAATTAGGATCAAGGAAATGTGCCAACAACATTGAAAATCCTATTTGGTCTACCGAAAAGTATAGTGTGGTAGAAGATTTGAAATGAACAAAAGCCAACATGTCCATGTTTGACATGTTGCAAGACTGTCCTCATCAATGAGAAGCACTCATAAAGACTCTTGATAATAAAAAGGTACCCCATAATATGAATGTTGTCCCTCAAAAGACAATATCTCAACAACTCAATGCTTTGGAGGCAATGCCAACTATGTTAAAGACAAGGTTGAGGTGCCCCCATTTCTGCTTAGCATCAGGATAAATGGGAAGAATCTTCATAATTGCCTAAATTTTTCAAAAGCCTCTTGTAATGTTATGCCACTATAAATAGCACAAGGCTAGGAGTCACTTCTCAGCCCTCTAATCGAATAGTGATACAATTGGATAAAATAGAGGTGAAAGTCATTGGTGTGTTGAAAGACATTCGAATACAATTGATAGTTGACCCCTAGATTCAAGACATCATTGATATACATGTGGTTGATATTCTGAAAACATATAGATTACTTCTAAGTAGAGAATGGGTGAAATGCCTAAGAGTATGGTTTTCTCTAGATTTTATTCAGTTATGGTTACCATGGAAAGGATTGAACAATCAAATCAAGACAGATGCAGAGCCAAAGTTAAAAATAATGATTACAAAATACAATGCCCCAAATGAAGTAGTATTCTTACCATCAGATTTAGGCTCTTACAAAGTGAAGGCTTTTGATACAACTTCAACCAAAATATTAGATGATTGAGATAAAAAAAAATCCAAGATTTCAATCCCAAAGGATGAGATTGTAACACAATTCATAGACAACATGGTAGCTAACTTACAATGTTTAGGAGAAGAAGCTGACCCCAATATTTTACTTCTCCTAGAATTTTTTTGATTACATAAAGTCATCCATTTAGAGTTTGAATGTTCATTATGCCAAGAAGCAGTCGCTAAGGTATTAACATAGATGGTGGGAATAAACAGTGATAACATTTGGAGAAATGAACCCATAGAAAATCAAAGTCCTATTTAAACATATTTGAATCTGTGGAAGAAGTTGAAGAGGAGATTGAGGATCTAAATGTATCATATAGTGATACCTCTTCAAATGGTGGAGTTTTGTCTTCTCCCCCACTAGGAATGATCAAAGTTCAAAGAAGAAGATGTTACATAAAAGGTCAAGGATGAACTTCGATAGTCATCCATCCTAAACCCAAAGTGGACGAAATTATAGAATTGATAGGGGAAATTCAAGACAAACAAGAAAAAGGTACAATTCTAGTGTCAAGTACTAATAATGGAAAATCATCAAGTCCACCCTATGAAAGATTACATTGGATTCCCAAGAAACAATCCTTTCAAGCCCAAGTGAAAGAAAAGCTAAGGATGAATAAGCATAAGGCTAAAAATCCCAAAGAAGATCCAATCTAGACATTTCGCTTCGAAAACTCCAAATACAAATCAGGAGTTGGCTCAAGTATTGAGTTGATCAACCCAAAAGGTAAGTCTTTCTATCTATCATATCGATTATAGTTTAGATGTACTAAAAATGTTGCAGAGTACGAAGCATTGATCCAAGGACTTCTTTTCGCATTGGAGGAAATAGTTGAGGGAGATTCTCAGTTGGTTATAAGACAAGTGAAATCATTATACTCCTGTAATAATAAGAGGTTTCTTTCTTGTAGGAAAAGAGTGTGGGATTTAGTGGATGATTTTGAAAATTTGAATATAAAGTCAATTTTGAGGAGAAAAACCATGGTAGCAGATGCTCTCGATATTTTAGCTAGCACATAACAACCAATCAAAAGAAAAAAACTAAAAATATTTTTGGTTGAATTGGTTGTTTCTCCCTTTATCCTAGACAACATTACAAACTTTCAAGTCTTTCAGGACAATCAACGCATACTTGAATTTATCATGTGCAATGGCCACTTTAAAGGGCAGGAGATTGATGACACTCTAGACAATAAACCTAAGGATGATGAACTTGAAGATGAAGATGGGATCCTAAACTTAAAAACCAACACTATTCCTAAGGTAATGGTTGATTTGGAATGCATTTTTTATCATGATGAATCAGCACTTAATAGAAGAATGGTCAAAGAAAAGGGTTTGAGGAATGTGACCCATACAACTTAGGTGCTAATGAAGACCCTAGAATGGTAAGGATCAAAAAGGCGATAGGAAAGGGAAGACATGATCAAATTATTTATAGAGTATAAAGATGTCATTACTTGGAGTTACAAAGAGCTAAAAACATATGATCTAGAGATTATTACGCATCACATTCCATTTAAACCAGATGCCAAACCTTTCTACCAAAGGCAAAGACCCATTAATCCTATCATTGAACCACTGATAATGAAAGATGTTAAGAAGTTGCTTGATACCAAGATCATCTTTCCCATTTTCCATTCTATGTGGGTGGCTAATTTGGTTTCTATATGAAAAAAGACCAGAGAGATTCATCTTTGTGTGGACTTTCATAATTTCAACCTTGCATCTCAAAAGGACAACTACCCTTTGCCTTCACTAGATAAGGTTTTGTAAATTGTAAATGGTTCAAAGATGATTTCTTTCTTGGATGGATACTCAGGGTATAATCAAGTAATGATTGATGAAGAAGATAGGCTAAAGATAGCCTTCACGACTAAATGGGGGACTCTTGCTTACAGAAGAATGCCTTTTGGGTTGATTAATGCAGAGGTTACATTTCAATGATCCATGGACAAAGATTTTAAGGGATTGATAAATAAGTGTATAGTCATCTACATGGATGACTTAACTATATTTCAAAGGTTCAAAGCACTGATATTGTTGATTTAAGATAGGTATTCAATAGATGTTGTAAATATGGCATATCACTCAATCCTAAGAAATTTTCATTTGGGGTGACTAAAGGAAAACTCCTAGGTCATATCATCTCTGAAGTTGGAATCTCCATTGATCCTAATAGAATCAAAGCTATTTTGAAGTTATCACCTCCTCATAATAAAAAATAGTTTAAGTTTTTCTTCGAGAAGATAAATTTTGTACAAAAATTCATAAGCGAATTTGTAGAGATTGTTCATCCCCTTAATGATATACTCAAAAAGAGAGCTAAAACATAATGGGTTCCAGAGATTAAGAAATCATTTGAGGATATCAAAGTGGCCATTTCCATGGCCCCAGTACTGGTGAGTCCGTACTATGGACTACCTTTTAAAATATACTCTTTTGCTTCAGAACACTCATGCGTTGGGATTCTAACACAGAAGAAGGAAAGGGGATATGAAAGACCTATTTCCTTTATGAGTTCCCTCTGAAAAAATGTTGAGTTAAACTATTCCAACCTCAATAAATAGTCTTTTTCTCTAATTAAAGTGGTAAAGAAATTATGCCATTATATACTGAGGAGTAAGGTACATGCAATTGTGTTGGATCCAGTAGTTAAGACATTATTGACACAAAATGAACTTGGTGAAAGATGAGGGAAATGGATGGAAACCCTTCAAGAATTTGATTTAGAAATTCAACCCTTGAAGTTAGTAAGAGGCCAAGGATTGTCAAACATGAAAGAGGATAACCAGATTGAAGATGAAAAGAAATTTAGATTTGATTATGACACAAATATTGAAGATGATAAAAGAATTGTGGTATCTCAAGTTGATATTGACCAAGGTGTAATAAGTGATGTTTGGTACTAGGATATTGTCTACTATCTTTTACAAAATTAGTACCCCAATTGGATGAATGGTTCATAGTGTAGGGACTCAAAATGAAGTGTGAATCCTACATGTTGCATGATAGAAAATTATACAAAAAGAACTATGAAGGAATTTACCTGAAATGTTTGGGACATGAGGAAGTAAAAGAAGTTTTGGAACAATTTCACGATAAGTATGGTACAGGGCATGGTTCAGCAGAAGCAACTGCTCATATGGTTTTAAGATCGGGTTATTTCTGGCCCACAATATTCAAGGATACTTTTGAACATGTGCATAGTTTCCATATTTGGTAGACTAATGCTAACAAAGAAACACATCCTATAACGCCATTACAACCAGTATTTGAGATACACTCCTTTGTAAAGTGGGGGCTAAATTTTATTGGTCCAGTCAACCCACCATCATCAACTGGACACACTTTTGTTCTCATAGCTATTGATTATTGTATGTGTTGGACAGAAGCAAAGATGTTTTGAAATTGCATGGCTAAGGTGGTTACAAACTTCTTGGAAGAACACGTTGTTACTATATTTGGGATGTTGTTCTTCCTAGTGTGTGATAACGGATCAGCCTTTACATCAGTATTCCTAACTCAATGGGCATTTTAAAATCATGTTATTATCAAATTCTCTTCAAATCCTTATCCACAACGAAATCATGTGGTTGAATCTACAAACAAGAACTTGATCATGGTAATAAGATATTTGTTGAAGGAGAATCCTAAAGATTGGCATACACAACTCAAATATGCTCTATGGACAGACCGAGTCAGGGTCAAGAATGCTTTGGGGACATCTCCATAGCTACTAGTCTATGGACAAGAGTTAGTATTCATGCTTAACCTCAAAATTCCTATTTTGAAATTCATGAATGAGTATGTTGAAGATGCTAAAAAAGTAAAAATTAGGTTGATGAATCTTTTAGGGATAGATGAAAAATGGATAGTTTCTTTGGAGCATATGGTGAAACATCAAGCTATCGTCAAGAGGTGGTTCGACAAGAGGGCCATGATAAAGTCTTTCAGAATATCCAACCTTGTTCTACTTTGGGACAAGGCAAAAGAAAAGCTAGGTACCCACACTAAGTTTCAACACTTGTGGATTGATCCTTATCAGATCGTGAAAATTCTAGGAGAAAACACTTTTAGGTTGAGTTCCTTACAGGGGGAATTGGTTCCATTGCCAATCAATGGGTAATTCCTAAAGCATTACTTTGTAGTCTAAAAGAATGAAAAAAAAACCACTTTATTTTCTACAAGTGTGTTTATTTCTGTAAATGTGTTTCTTTTCAATTGTGTGTTTGCTTTTAGTTTTGTGTTTTCTTTCAAAGCTACGTCAGTCTAGGGGGTAGGTGCACTCAAGATTTTATCTTGATGTATCTTATTAACCATTCTTTTGGTTCCAATTTTTGGGAAGAGGTATTTCTTTGTTAGAACATTTTTATGATTTTGTGTCTTATACCAACTGATGAATGGATGTTACTTGTAGTAATAGGGGACTTTCAGTCTTGAATTCAGAATTGTAGATCAATAAGTTCTCAACACTTTGTAAATTTAAAGATGAATTATCTTAGGTGTTTTTGAACCAAGGTTAACGGTAGCAAGGGATAGTCCAAACCCTACTAGTTCAAATAGAAGGATCTTCTCAAAGGAATTGCTAAGATTGTTGTTTGGCGTGAGAGTTTCTAAAAGTTCTTAAAAGAGGGATGCAAGAGATGTTCATAAGAGATCAAAGCTAAGAAATGAGACCAATGTATTGGCCACACAGTCTAAGCATGGTCAGGATACTAAAAGAAAATTTAAAAAAAGAAAAAGAAAAAGAAAGAAAGGTATTAAGAATGAAGGATTCTACAAAGTTTGAAAAAGGTAATCCGACTATAGGGATATGCACTCAAAATAAACTATCCAATATCAAAACCATTTCTTCATCGAAGATTAAATGACAAAATGTGAGCTATGTGAAGCATGTATTCAAAAGGTTACCCAAGACTTCAAATGAAAAGTGATAAGCCACTAAGAGCCCTCAGAACTGATTCTCTCATCTGGTCAGACAAAGGATTAATAAATAGCTTTCATGAAGATTTCTGACAAATGGATAGAATGGGGTGGAAGATTTGTTTCCAAGTTGTTAGAAATTTTTTATAGAATACATTCTGAGATTTCGAAGGAAATGGATACATTGAACACACACTGAACTTGGAGATTTGATATTCTGAGGTCTTGATTGCAAAGTGACTCAAAATATACTTGGAATGTTTGAGGTTCAATTGGTGTTCGATACATATCAAAGGAATATTTTCTAATGAAGAAATGCCTTCATCATTTCTTCCTTTTGTTGGGGCCATTTGATGTAGTTTTCATAATGCACACCCCATTTTTGCCTAGAAATGAGAACCCCTTACTTTATTTCTTGGCTTTCTGGATCCCTAGCCTAGAGTCTAAGTATTTTGTAAGGTTTTTTCTAGTGTCCTTGGTCAAGTCTAGGTCTTGATTGGAAAATCCAATTTCCAAAAATCAAAATTTTGAGGGGAGAAGGTAATTTTTTGCAAAAAAAAAGAGGCGCATCGGCACACCTAATGTGCCAAAACACTTAACTGAGGGCATCACCCTTGGTGCAACACCAAGGGGTACATGGGTCCCTAGGTCTATAAAACCTAGGGGACCCCCTCTATCCCTCCATTTTCATTCCATGAGCACCTACTTCTCCACATCACTGCACCTAATTAGGTGTGCTTCTTCGCATCACCCTCTACTCCATTTACCTACAAATAAAGAAACATTCAAACACTAAGTTAAGGTGTGTAGTTGTGCACCTACTTAGGTTCGCAACTACGCACCTTGTCTTTGCAAAACATCATAACAATAAAAAAACCTTGAAAACTTAAAAACCTTTTAATAAAAAAACTCTAAAAATAAAGAAAAACTCTATATTGCACACCTAATTAGGTGCACTATTACGCATCCTTAAAAATAATAAAGCATCCTTTGCATCTAAATTGCATAGAGGGTTTGCATTAGTGCACTCCACATTTTAAATGGAAAAAGGCGCACCAATCAAGTGCACAAAGTGTGCCCTTTTTTGGGAAAAAAAGGGTAAAATTAGGTTTTTTAAGATGTTTTCGAGTAATTAGGGTTTTGGGTCCTGATCGTGTATGTATTAGGGTTTGATTTAATAATTTTTTCTTCAACTCTGAACTAATGAACATCATTTTTATGTAGATTCAATGGCTTCTTCATTGTCCTTCCTCATAGAAAAGATGGTCCCAAAGCCTATAGCATTCAAGTTTCAAGGTGTTTCGACCAAATCATGGTTTGAAGACGACTATTCAAAAACCTCAGACAACAAACTAGGTCATACAAATTTGGGTACATTCCTAGCATTGTGCAATAAACCCATAGAAAGGTCTTCGATGATATCTGCCTTGATCCACTCAAGACTTGTTAATGCAACATCACATCTAGTTTCATTACATTCCTCATAATTGATCATGACACTAGCAGAAAAATATGTTCCCGAAGAAAGGGTCATGAAGAGCATAACTAGAGACATCGTCTTGGATCTTTGACCCAATAACATAAAGAAGGTGTTCCATCTTTTGAGGGTAGATCAATTTATCAAATTGACTTATCACCAAGATGAGAGATGGTACAAGGAACATGTTGATGAAGCTTCTGAAATCATACAGTCATCATACTACATTGAGAAGACTCCTCTAGGGTGGAAAGTAGGCAAAGTGGATATGACAAGAGGTTACATGAAAGAAGATATTGGATATTCAATCATACTCTTGAGTAGAGTCATGGACTTGCCAACATCAAGGGCACTTGAACATATGGATGGTCCATTTCATTGAGACTATCAAGACAGAAAAGAAGCCAATTGATTCGGCTTCCATTCTTAGTGAGAACATGAGTGAGTAGCTAGTGATGGTGAAGAATAACCATAAATTTTACATGACATCATATTTGGTGTACTTGTTCATTGAAAGAGCGATAGATTATCTAGGGCTTTATAAGAAGGGTAGCATGTGAGATGCAAATGCATGGCCCTATATTGTATATCCTCAGTTGGTAAAGAAGAAGCATCCAGAGAAAAGCAAGGAATATAGGATCATGAATGATGCATCTATATTCACAATAATCTAATTCATAGAGGGGGATTATGTGAAGAGGATGTTAGAAGAGGTAACTGCTAAGATATTAGAAGTTGGAGCCTACCACATTCGGTTCTAAACATTTACATATTTGAGGGTAGCAGGTACAACTATCAACCCTAAGAAGCTCCCTAGGTATCCTAGTGACAGACTTATTCTACTAATGATCACTTAGCAACTCTTGTCTACATACAACAGAGTCAAGAAGTACCAAAAAATATGTTGGATATGGCCTATTACTATAGGACCTTTCAATGTGGTGCGAAGACAAGACATTCCATCTTTTGAGTCTAAATGGGATCAGTATTTGTTAGAAGAATATAGTTCTCCTCGGGCCTATTTTTATAACATTGGAAGAGTGCAACATCTAGTTGGCAAGACATTTTAGCATGAGGATGCAATTAAGGATCATTGGATGAATGTAGTGGATGACTATGATATCCACATAAGGGATTATTGTAGGATGACTCTATATCTAGCAGAGAGTGCTTTGAAGATAAAGATTCCATTGAAGATCATGCAACAAGATATGAAAGATCTTCTTGATCCATTGTACAATAGGGACAAGATTGGTGATAGGCCTATCATGACTGCTGAGATTGACAAAGAAGAAAACTCAAACATTAATCACAGGGTGAGGTACATCATCAAATTTACAAAGAATTGGATTAAGAGACCTTTCAAAATTGATTTGATTCCTCATACGGTGGTTTTCCATGCTCAATCCTACCCAATGAAATGTTGAGGAGCTAAGGTCACAGTGCCTACATTTATAGCCTAGTCACTAGTAAGACCAAAAATTGTGCACCAACTTGATAGACTAGTTGGGTATTATCAGGCTCAAAAGGATAAAGTAAAGAGGAAGAGAACTTCTCCTCAATAGGTTGAGCCAGTAGAGGAAGTGACTCAGTCACCTCCACAACAAGGAGAAGAAAATATACAAAGGCCAGAGAATGTGAAAGATACACAAGCCCAAGACAATCCTCAAGTGTTGCCAACTGAATAAAACCAAGGAGAAGCTGAAACTAAAGTGCAAAAGGTTTCTCTACCCTAACAAGAGGTACAAGCCTCCCCCTCTACTCCTAAGAAAAGAATGATCAAGACTCTGGTAAAGAGGAGACAAAAGGTCACTAGGAAAGTGATTCCTTTCCCATCAATCCCTAAACCTATTTCGGAAGAAGCAAAAGAAGAGGATGATGAGGAGGGAGAAGATAATCTACCTTTGAACTGGAGGACTTGTCTCACAAGAGCCACAAAGTTGGAAAGAAGAAGAAGCTCCACAATCACACTGCCATCTATTCTTGAGAAACACATTTAGACTGCAACATCAGAAGATGAAATGCAACAGTGGATAGATGAGTAGGATGTTGAGGGCACTGATGTCTTTCAGATCTCAAATTTTTATTTCATGCCCATCAATACTAAATTGGTTGGGGATAAATCAAAGATACTCCAATCAAAGATGAAATGCAACAGTGGATAGATGAGTAGGATGTTGAGGGCACTAATGTCTTTCAGATGTCAGATTTTGATTTCATGCCCATCAGTACTAAATTGGTTGGGGATAAATCAAAGATACTTCAATAGGAGGATTGGAGTGAGCTACTACCCAAACCACAAGGACCTAAGGTAGCTCCATCATCCCCAATGCAAGTCACATTTTTTGTAGACAAGGGATTGACTACCCCTCTTCCTCCAAACACCAGAGGAGAACAAGTTCAGGCAAAGAAAGAGGAAGAGCCACAACGAGCATCCACCAAGGAAGAGTTAGAGGAAGGGAAAATAAGTGAAAAACCTCAAAAAACTTCCCAAGACACCAAGGTAAGGACTATGGACTCAATGAACACAAAGACTCTTGGTGCAGATCTTGTACAAAAGGAGAGGACTCTAGAAAGGGGAGATAAGGGGAAAGGCATAGTTGAGAAAACTCCTTTGTCTTTTTCCAATGGAGCATATTCCAAGGTGGCTAAGGAAAGAAGTGATAAGAAATAAGAAGTAGCAATTCACTACAGAGAAAGAGGATAGGATGGAATTAATTGAAGTCCTAAGGAAACCTGAATCACCACTGAAGGATGCATGAGCATTAGCCTTCATCATGAGTTATTAGAGCTAGGACTTATTTACTCATGTGGCTATCCCTCATCCACATTCAAATGTTGAAGAATTGACTCCAAGGTATTATTAGATTAGGGAGGTCATGCTTGGGAAACCTACCTTGGATATTGCTAAGCTAATGGTTACAATAGGGATTAAAGAAGTATTGTACTGAAATGTTTCTGGATTCGATTGTGTTAAGATTGTTACCATCAATGTTTTGAATCACACTATGTGATCCATCATCAAGATGAAGAGCAAGAGATGCAAAACAAAGTAGGTTGCAGATGATGGCTGACCCAAAAGATAAAGGGACCAAACCAAGAAGGATAGCACACACTTTGAGGTTGAAGAATGAAAATAAAATAAAATAAAAATAAGAAACAATAATAGAGTAGACAGAAGGCCAAGTGGCCAAAAGGAGCAAATTCCAAGGACAAACTAGAAAAGAATTAGAAAATTTAAAGTACCAATTGAATAAAAAGTTGAATTTTTTGAATTGACAAGTGAAGATATCAAAATTATATAACATATAAAATATGATATAACTAAAAGTGTGCCTTAAACTATATTGACGAAAGATAACAAGAATGTAAAAGAATATACCATATTCACATAGCAAAAGACATGAAATGGACAAAGATGATAGATACATGCTTGTTTATATATATATATATATATATATTTATTTATTTATTTATTTATTTATTTATTTATTTATTTAAACAAGTAAAATATGTGTGCACGTGTATTTAATACTATGTGTGAGTGTGTGTATTTATATTGTGTATGAGCACATGCAAATATATATATGTAAAAGCATATGTGTGTGCTTATATGTAAGTATGTGTGTGTGTCTGTGTGTGTATAAGAATATATATGTATAAGTATATATATGTGTATATATATATTATATGTGTGTGTGTGTGTGTGTGTGTATATATATCTGTGTGTGTGTGTGTGTTTATATATAAGTATGTATGTATATATCTACCTATATATGTGTGTGCTTATATATAAATAAATATATGTGTGTGCATGTATAAGAGTATATATGTATGCATATATGTGTATTTATATAAGTATGTATGAATAAATATATATGTAATATACATATGTATATATAATATATGTAGATAAATATATATATATATACAAGTATGTATATATATACATACTTGTATATGTGTGTGTGTGTGTGTGTGTGTGTGTATATATATATATATATATATATATATATATATATACGAGTCTATATATTAATATACATGTAGAATCAGTGAGAACCAAAATTAAGAGACCAAGACGAGGCAAAGAAACAAGGAGGAAATGAAAAGATTGAAATGAAAAAAGAGAGAAATCACCTAAACACTAGAAGAACACCCAAGCCCAAGCCAACCAAAAGGTGGTGTGTGAGAAGTGTACTCCTAGGAGCTAAAGGGATTGCTAAGCATCAACTTGAACCTAGACACCTATAAAGACCACTCCAGTACAATCAAGAAGAGCCACACCACAAGCAAGAACCAACAAGAAAAAAGAATCACAAAGGAACAAAAACCACCAACAAGGTAGAAGGTGAGGTGTGAGCCACTTGGAGCAAAAAGGGAGAAGAACAAAAAGGGGACAGGAAACCCACCTGATGGATGGGGAGTAGTCAAGGAGGAAGGAGAGGGGGGAAGAAAGAGGAAGGTCAACCTTTGTGATGTTGGTATTTGTCCCACAAGGCCAACATTGGTTGCCAAGAGGGGTTGAGGATCCAGCCATCATCACGGTTAAGGTTGATGGGGTGGTTGTAATTCTCGATAGCTTCTTTGAGTTTCCTTTTGAAGTAGTTTTCCTCGTTGGCAAGGACCTATGTGTCTTCCAAGAAAATGTGATGCTTGGTTGAGAAGGAGTGCTCAGCCAAGGCTGATGTGCAAACTCTATTGTGTCTAATGTCGGCAATGTGCTCTTTGATTTAAGTGTGGAATGAGTGGCCCATTTCACCAATATAAGATGTGCCATAGGATAAAACCACTTTGTAGACCCCTGCATTAGAAAAAGTATATCTAGAGTCCTTGATGGGTGGAACATGGTCTCTAAGCTTGGAGAGGGGTTTGAAAGCTACACGAAGACCTTTCTTGGTCAAGATCTTGGAGATTTTATGGGAAAGGCCTTCTGCAAAGGGGAGAGAGGCATTCAACACAAGAGGGGGTAGAGAAGGTTTGGGAATACAGAGGGAATGGTGGAAGGACTTGGCTTGGTTGAGAGCCCTAGATATTTTTCTAGGAGAATATCCATTGAGCCTAAAGACTTGGCAAAGGTGGTCCATCTCAAGGCTTAAATAATCATTACCACAAATTCTATAGGCTCTCAATGCAAGGGTCTTGAGAATGCCCAATTTTTGGCTAGGATGGTGGTGGAAGGAGGAGTGTATGTACAAGTTTGTGTGAGTCAGCTTTCTAAATACATGATGACCAAGGGAGCCATAGGTTTTTTGATGAGAAGAACATCAAGGAAAGGCAAATGATTTTCAAACTCTAGCTCCTTGGTGAAGGAAATGCAAGGCACTAAGTTATTAATGTGTTGGTGGAACTCCTCTAATCTATCAAGCTCATGGGGCCAACACACATTAGTATCATCAACATAATACTTCCACGACTTAGGTTGAAGAGGGAACAATCAAAGGGCCAACTCTTCAAAATGTTCTATATAAAGGTTGGCAATGACTAGGGAGAGAGGGGAACGCATGGCCACACCGTCAACTTGCTCATATAGGATCCCTTGGAAGGAGAAGAAAGTGGATCTAAGGCACAACTCAACCAAACTTGTGATCTCAGCATTAGTCTTACACTTCACGATTCCAATTGAATCGGGAATTGGGACCTTTGTGAAGAGAGAGACAACATTGAAACTCACCAAGACATCATTACTATCAAGATGAGCATCCTTGATGAATTCGATAAAGTGGGTCGAGTCTTTGACAAAGGAATCAGATTTTCTAACTAAGGGCAAGATTAGTTTGGCAAGATGGGCAACTAGAGGGTATGTGGGGGAGCCTATGGTGTCGATAATTGGTCTTAGGGGAATACCCTCCTTGTGAATTTTTGGGACACCATAGATGTGGGGGGTGACTTCTCTAGAAGGGACTAACCTCTTTTTGATGTTAATATCAAAGGACGAGGCCAAGACATTGGCCTTGACTTTTTCTAAAATTCTAGCACAAGGGGTATGAGACAAGGTTTTGTAGCTACAAGAATTAGCGAGAAGGTCGAGCATCTTGGCAACATAATTTGGTTTGTTTGTGATGATGGTAGTATTACCCGTGTCTACTTTGGTGATAACTAAGTCATTATGACACAATAAACTTTTGAAAGAAATGAGCTCTGCTTTGGAGATGTTGCACCTAGGAGTTTGGCACACCTTAAAGAAGTATTCAAGAGCTTAGAATAGGATGGGGTAGAATTGATAACACTTTGGCGATAAAACAAGATCCTAAAAGGATATATGAGTGAATTTTTGGTCCCTTAGATTCTACAAAGCCTGAGGAAACCTTGAATGCAATACTCGTTGTTAAAAATGGCAAGAAAGTTTTGAGGAGAAAGGTGTATAGATTACACAAGGAAATCTGAAGCTACTACACCATATGTAGGATAATATGGATAGGCTAGTCACCATTTTGAATCAAGATTTTGGTCTGATGGATGAAGTACATACCTGAGACAAAGATTTGCAGACATTACAGTATCAAAGGACAAAGGTATCAGATGTTGATGGAAGTGTATATAGTTGAGGATTTAGATAAAATAGATAATTGGATAGAGGAAATTGCATATGGAAATAAAGTAATGGAGACATTACACGTGGAGATTCTCAAGCTCAAGCATCAAACCCAAGAGCAAATTTTGGAGGCAGATAGGCATTATAGTGATGCGTGTTTAGACATTTTTGAGGATGATTCTAGGGAAAATTTAATATCAGTAGAGGTAGTAGTTGAGTATTTTCAAAAAAAATTTGAGGAAGCTGCTAATGATGATGACATTAGACAAGCATTTAAAACAGAGGAGGCATTATTAGAATTAGATGTAAAACTTGAAGATTTTGTAGAGACTCATATCAAGGTGGACAACTAAAGGCAAAAAGTAAAACACAAATATGAAGCCTTAGATTTTCCAGATGCGGCTCAAGTCACTAAGATTATTGAGAAATTCAAGGGAAAATACCCAAACATAGCTCTGGTATAAAGGGGAACAAAACCTTGAAGCCAAAATTTCAATTTTGACAGTTGGTAAAATTTTACAATTTTTAGAACCTGCTTCCAAGGTGCGTAGGTGCAGTTTTTTAGTAGTGTTTTGAAAGATTTTAAAGAATTGAGAGGTGCACCAATAGTTAACTTCCAGTTATAAATTTAGAGCTTTCCATGCATCAAAAATGCATTCTGACAGTAGTTTAACTTTGAGAAATGCCTAATCAAGATGGAGCTTCTATTCTTGGCACTTCTAGACACTCATACATTGACTGATGGTTCTCTCTTTCTTATTTTTAAGACATGTAAAGGCTCATGTATCCAATTAATGATATTAAAATGGATGAAGTCCTACTTAGCACCAATTAGAGAGTCAGTTTGTACATAAATAGATTTGTTCTATTAGTTTAGAAGCATATGATTGCATAAAGATATCTCTCACTCTCAACACAAATTAAGGAGAAGATTTCTTATAAATTCAAGAATGTAATATGTATTCCAGGCTACCATTATTTTGATGCAATAATATATTCTATTGGTGCTTGCATTTGGAGTGTAGTGATTCTTGCCTAAGTGTGTTATATTTTGTGACTGTATGTTCATGAAGTGTAATTGAGCCAACAGTTTTATTGCATTGTTCTAGTTGTGTAATCTTTTAATTCTGTTATTTTTTGCAGTTCTACAAATTTTGTTGATGCAGTTAGTTCGAGAAGAGATCACCATATTGTTCCTGCATAACTTTTTGTCTCATATGAGCTCACTTTCTGTGGCCTTGCAATTTGATGAAAAGTGAAACATCTTACGGTTACTTAATTCTCATCGATGATTGCATCAATGGAATTAAGGAAGTGTTGCTCCTATTTTCATCAATTACCCACCGATCTTTTTGAAAGCTTAACTCGCAAACGCATTATTTTCGTGGTTTATGTTTGTTAGGATTTTACTTTCATGTCATTTGCTTAAATTTCTTATTACCCTATCTTCATTATTTTCTTTACTAACCCCTTGGATAAATTAGGAATTCATATAGTTGCATTGTTAGATTGCATTCATTTAAAATAGAAAAATACAACAACAAAAAAATCTTTGTGTGTTTTATTCTTTTGAAATAGCAAGCAGATTCTACATCTTATATGAATTGTTTAACGAACCAGAAAAGGCCTCCTTATGAACACTCACATTTATCTTCAATTAAGCAGATTCTAGTAGGTCACAGGATTGCTCAGAACCTTGGAGTTGATCTCAGATCATCTTTTCAAGAGAGGAGTTCGAAAAGATTTCTGTCGTTAAGCATCATACAAAATGACAACTCAACACCAAGTTATCAAAGTTAACATGACACATTCTTTTATGCCATAGCCAAATTTCCTCTATTTGTTCCAATAAACATGTATTTTTAGTGATATCTAGGTAAAACAAGTTACCTTTTGTCTGATTTCCAGTCCAAACTAGGTTTCCTTTACCATCCAATAACTTATCTTTTCTATTTATGAATTCTATTTTATATCCTATATTGTTCAATTGTGCCACACTAAGTAGATTGTGTCTTAGTCCTTTAACCCAATAGGCATTGCCACATTTGATTCCTTCAGTTAATGCTATGAATCCTTTTCCTTTTACATAACATGGTTCATTGTTTCCAAACCTAACACTTCCACCATCATAGTTTTCTAAATGTTCAAAATTACTTTTATCACCAGTCATGTAATAAGAACAACCGCTATCTATGATCCACATATCATTTTTTCTAACATGATAAATAAGTGCCATCGTTTCATTTTCCTCATTATTAGATTCATCCTTAACAACAATGTAGATTACTACTTCTAGAAATGTAACAAGATTTATCACCACTATCATAATCTTTAGAAATGTAACTTGTTAGTCTTCTCTAATCTTTATCTTCTTTGTTTGGACATCTTGCAACAATATGATCAACCTCTTCACATGAGAAACAAATCAATGGAATTTTGCCTCTATATTTACCTTTCCCTTTTGGTAATCTTTTTGCAACAGGGCTTCAAGGACTTAAATATCATCATTAGTGTCATCTTCTTCTTCATTATCAACCTGTTTGTCTTTTGAGTTTCCTCTTTTTCTACCAAGATTTAGCTTAACTTTGAAAGAAAATTCAAAGTTGTTAGGATTAGAAGCATAGTTATCAAATTGTCCAATTCAATAGCAGTTAGTCTTCCCACAAGTGAATCCAAGGTTATATCATTTTTTGGATTACATCTCATCTCTTGAATTTCCAAAACTCTAATTGCATAAGTAGGAAGAAGAGTTCTTAATAACTTTCTAAACATTGTTTCATCAGTTATTTTTCCTCCTGCACCTCTAATTGTACTCACACTTTCTTTGATTCTTTCACTGTATTGGACAATGTTTTCACCTTCTTTCATTTTCATTTGATCAAACTTTCCTCTTAAACTTTCTTCCTTGGCTCTTTGTCCATTTTTTCACTGCCATAAACTTTTTGTAGTTTTTCCCACATGTCAAACATAGTTGGACAATCTTTAACTTCATCAAATTCATAATAGTTGAGAGAGGAAGTTATATCATTCATCATTATATTGTGATCTTTTTCCTCCTTCATTTGTTCCACAGTCATAGGTTTAGGTGGTGTCACATATCTATTTTCCAAGTAGAACAAACTAGTAGCTCCAATGCTTGATAGGTATAGTTTCATCAATTCCTACCATGCTAAAATGTTTTCTTTATTAAGCTTGGGAATCTCTCTTCTATATGACATCTTGATATTTAACTTAGGTCTTTAAAACCTTTTCCTCATAAGCACCAAATGCTCTGATACCAATTATTGGAAATGAAGAGAGTAACTAATATGGGAGGGGTGAATTAGTTACCATAAAATAATTCCTTGTCCCTTGATGTCAAATTTAACTTTTCACCGATAATGCAATTCTTTATCCAACTCGGTTAAAACTAAGTTCCTGTTATAACTCACTTAACAAAGAAGTCTTAATGATAGTTAATATTTTTAACCTTTAGTAACTTAGTTGCAAAAACATAAAGCAAAAATGAATAAAATGAACATAGATGACACAAAGATTTCTTGTGAAAATCCAATTTGGGAAAACCACCATGCAACTAGTTACAATATTTTCACTCTTCTAAAGTGAGTCCTATTAGAAGCTAACCCTATTAAAAGTTACAATATATACTATTAAGTATGACCTTGTTAGAGGATTCAAATCAACCTGTTAGGAGTGGCTTGGTTAGAGGTCTTCAAACACTTCAATCTTGAAATGTCACTTTCCTATAGGATTTGAAATTTGACTATTAAGTCAACTTTGTTGGGAGATTTTTTTTACTGCTAAAATGATTAGAAGCTAACAATAATTTGACCTGATTTATGAAGCAACTTCTTTTGCAAATTCAAATCTCTATTTTGGCTTGACTTCTGGATCCTGACTGATCTAAATATTCTTTGCAGCTTATCTTCCATACTTTCCTACTCTTTCTTTTCCTTTGATCACATATCATCTTGTTTTTCCACATGTTACACACTTCATTACACTTCTTCATCTCTCTTATATATCATAAGCTTTGTCAAGTCGGCTTGAATACCTTTTCAAATAACAATTAAACAATCAACTAGTCAGCCTCAATTAATTAATTAATTAACAAGTGTAATCTATTGACACTTAGTCAATATTGAGATTAATCACTCAGTTAACACTAGAATTCCTTTAATTCCTAACCAATCAGTTAATACTTAAAGTCCTTCATTTCTTGACTGCTCAGTTAATACCAAATGCCTTTCATTGCCTAAATGCTTGGTTAATATTGAATATTGTATGTCTTGCATTGCTCGTCTTCTTGGTTAATTTTGATATTTGTATAACATCAATGAAAACATACGATTTGAAGAATTATTTCCAACAACTACATCTAACCAAGCTTCTTTTATAGCCAGCTAAGCCACAAGTCAGCTAGTCAAGCATTAACTACAATATAGGTTTTGGAAGTGTAAGCCAAGACCTGCACAAATGATAATATGAAATGATGCACACTTAAAGGTGGGCCCACATGTGTTTTAGGATTCATATCCTAACTATGCAAGACACCATGTAATCAACATAAACTGCGTTAATCGGAACAACATGCTTCGTGTGATGAAATTAATTAGAAAATAAGACTGCAAAGAACGGCAGATGACTAGAGAAATGTAGAACATAAGAATTTGAATGTTTAGGAAAGGGATCTAGGTTAGGTCCTCAACATGATGAAAAATACACATAACATGAAAACAAAAGTAGCAATGACTACTGTATGAACAATAGATAGGTACATAAAATAATAAATATTTTTTGGATTGATGCAAGATTACGCAAAGACCCAAGATGCTCTTGCATCAGACACCTGGGGTTAATACTTTTGTTTTTCACATCAGGCATGACTAATATTTTGACCTAAATCATAAAGATCCAACTTAACTTGTGTAATCCACAAATTGTCTTCAATTGGTGTGTCTTTCCACTAAACTAGGTATTCCATGTAGTCCCTTCCTCTGGTGCTTCTACTTATTCAACTACTCAAGATATTATCAATGATATATGTTTGCTTCTTAGGATAATCCAAGTTACCTTTAAAATTATCATCTAATTTAAAGTACTTGAAGATATCTACAATGTTGAATATAGGATAAATATCCATATCTTCTGGTAATTCAACTTCAAAAGCATTTGCACAATCAATCTTTCTCATAATCTTACAAGAATAAACTTCTTCATCTTCGGCTTACTGCAAGTACCAACTGGAAATCTATTTTTATTCAAGTAAATCATCACCTCATCACAAACTTAAAAAGATTTATGTCTCCTCCTCTTATTAACTCTTTGTTTGTATTCCAGGTTACTATTTTCTAAGTTCATTTTAACTTCCTCATGTAAAGCCTTTATGAAATCTCCATATTCCTTAGCTTTGAAACTTCTCTTTATCTCAAGGTTCAACTCTCTCAATTCATTTGTTCCTTTAGGACTCACTCCAATAACAATCTCAAAAGGTGTCTTCTTAGTGCTTCTTTTCACAGATATATTGTATGTGAACTCTTACTGGCCCAAATCAAATCCCAATTAGTAGGCTTATCTCCAACCAAACATCTCAACAAGTTACCTAAACAAGTGTTCACAACTTCAGTTTGTCCATTTGTTTGCAAATGAAATGTAGAACTAAACTTCAACTTTGTATTTAGCTTCTTCCAAAGTTTCCTCCAGAAACAACCAATAAACCTAGTATCCCCATCTGAAACAATAGTTTTAGGCAATCCATGAAATCTTGCCACCATTTTAAAGAGTAATTGATCCGCATGTACAACATCAAATGTCTTCTTACAAGGTATGAAATGAACAATTTTTAAAAATCCATCCACTACCACCAAAATAGAATCATGACCTCCTTAAGTACTAGGAAAACCAAGAACAAAATCTATATTGATATCTTCGCAAGGCTTATAAGGTATAGGAAATGGTGAATATAATCCCAAATTCTGACTAGCTCTTTTTGTCATTTGACAAATTTTGCAACTTCTAACAATCTTCTACGTAGCCTTATAAATCTATGACCAGAACTATCTATCTGAAATCAACTTTACTGTCTTATCAATCCCAAAATTACCACCAAGTCCACCACTATGTTTCTCCTTTATGATGTTCTCTCATAAATCCTCAAGTTATACATAAATGAATTTCCTTAAACATGTCTTCCTAATTGAAATAATTAGTTCACTTATCTCTCACTATATGTTCCTTACAATCTTTCCAAGGTTCTGTAAAATTAAGATTAGTTTCATACAAATACTTAAAGTCATTAAAATCAAGTACCTCAACTCTCATTTCTATCAGCGAATTCCTTCTTCTACTCAAATCATCAAAAACCTTGTTTGACTATCCACTCTTATGTTTCAAAGAAAAGGAAAAAGTTCTGCAAAAACTCAACCCACTTCATATGTCTATGATTCAACTTATTTCAACTTCCAAAATATTGTAAAGCTTTATGGTCAGTATACAACAAAAAATCCTTAGGCATCAAATAATGTCTCCATTTCTTCAAAGCTTGAACAATAGCATAGAATTCTTGATCATAAACTAAATATTTTCTCTTAGCATCATTCAATTTCTCACTAAAGAAAGATACAGGTCTTCCTTCTTGACTTAATAAAAATCCAATAGCACTTCCACTACCATCACAATCAACTTGAAATACTTTATTGAAATTAAGCAAAGAAAGTGTAGGAAATTGTGCAACCTTATGTTTCAATATTTCAAAACTCTTTTGTGTTCCATGTGTCCACTTGAAATCCTTTTTATCTCCTCTCATAGTCTTAATCATAGATTTACAAACAGAACTGAAATTTGTGATGAACTTTGTATAAAAACTTTCCAATCCATGAAATGGTCTTGCCTCTCCAAAATTATCAAGTGTAGGTCAATCAAGAATAACTTTCAACTTTTAAGGATCCATATTCAAACCATCAAAATGACAAAACCAAGATACACAATTTCTTCCTTCATAAATGGACATTTCTTTGGTTTAATCAACAATTTATCCTCTTTCAATCACTGCAATACTTGTTTGACATTCTCAAGGTGTTATTCCTTAGTCTTGTTGAATATCAAAATGTCATCCAAATACATGATCACAAATTTACCCAAGAATCTTTTCAAAACCTCATTCATCAACCTCATAAAAGTGCTAGGTGCATTAGTTAGGCCAAAAGGCATAACCAATCATGCATAAAAACCTTCATTAGTCTTAAAAATAGTTTTCCATTCATCCCCTTCTCTAATTTTGATATGATGATAGCCACTTTTCAAATCAATCTTGGTAAAATACTTTTCTCCACTCAAACTATCCATTATGTCATCCATTCTAGGAAAAAGAAATCTATATTTCACTATTATCTTATTTATAGCTCCAGGATTAGTGCACATTCTCTATTCTCCATTCATTTTAGGTGTAAGTACAATATGTATTGCACAAGGACTCAAAATTTCTCTAATCTGACCCTTCTCAAGTAATTTTTGCACTTGCCTATTAAATTCATCCTTTTCATCAAGTGTCAATCTATGTCGTGCTTTATTAGGCAGACTAGCTCTAGGTATCAAATCCATATAATGACTTATGCTTCTCGCAAGTGGCAAACCATCAGGTACATTATAAAAAATAATGTCTTGAAACTTCACCAACAAGGATTCAATCTTAGGTGCATGCTTTAACTCATATTGTTTCTTAGTCTTCCTAGGAATCAAGGAAAAACAAACATTTTGTTCCTTCATGTCTCTAGTAGATTGATTACCTTCAACTAGACATACTCTGACTATGGTACAACGATTCTCCACAGGTTTCTCTACCAAAGGCAACAATATTTCTTTCTTTCAATCTATCCAAATAGTATACTCATTCAATACAAGATCATGCAAAGATTGTCTATCATATTGCCAAGGTCTATCCAAAATAATATGATAACAATCCATACACATAATATCACACAAGAATTCATCATGATAATTCCCAATTTTGAATTTAACAAGGCATTTCTCACTAAGAAGTAATTTATGCTCCTTCTAAATCCAAGAAACATGATAAGGCTTAGGATGTCTAAATCTCTGCAACTACAATTTGTTAACCAACTCCTCATATGCCAAAATATCATAACTTCCTTGATTAATGATTGTCTTACAATATTTTCCAACTATCTTACATATAGTAAAAAAGAAAACTTCTTCCCAAAACGGGTTCTCCATCAAATTCCTCATTCCAAAAGATCCTTCTTAATATCAGGTTCTCACCATTTTCAGGTTCATTAGGCATTTCAGCAACTCCTTCACAAGCCAAAGTGTTTTTGCTATTAGTACATTCAAAATCTCTATGTCCTTCTCCATATTTATAACAAGTACCTTTAAGGAAAGATCTTTCTTCTCTTTTTTCACCATGATTATTCCTAGTGTAACTATTATAGCTACCTCTGGTGTAGTTACCTTTTCTAGCCACATGTTCTTCCTTTCATTTTGATTTTCCTTTATCTTGAATTGCACTATCAAATATACTACCTTCTCCACATGTTCTGCCTCTGCTTCTATGAAATCTGCCATCTCTTCCTCTTTGTCTTTGATCATATTTCTTCATCAATATTTCTTCAGCCTTCAAAGTGTACAAGTATGCTTCTACATTATTTATCATAACATTATTGATCTCATTTTGAATTGATGTCCTTAAACCATTCAGGTATCTAGCCACTTTCTCAACTTCATCATCCACATGCTTGGATGTTATGTCCAATCTATAGAATTCCTCAATATAGTCCTTCACACGCATGTCCTTTTGCCTCAAATTTTGAATCTTTCTCAACAAATTAACTTGGTGATCAGCAGGGAGCAATTTCTTCTTCATCTTTCCAATCATCTTCGCCCATGTCTTAAAATTTTCTTTTCCCCCTTTATGTCTTTCAATTTGCAAATGATCCCACCAAAGTGAGGCATGACCCTTCAAATTTGTGATTGTTATCTTAACCTTCTTATTATAAAGAGTACCTTCATACTCAAAGTATTTATCGATCTCATTGATCCAATCCAATACAACATTAGTCTCAAGTATTCCATCATAGCAAGCAACTTCAACAACAAGTCTAGCATCCTCTCTAGAAAAAAACTCTCAGAAGCCTTTCCTTATCTTGTTCAACCTCTGGTTCAAGATTAGGATTTGGTGTTGCCTCTTCATCATCACTAACATCTTCAAGATGTACAGCTCTTCTCTATGTTGTCTCCACATAATAGCATTATCAATATTTCCTCTACCACAAACCATCTTGATAATAGTTCCTCCAAGATTGTAACCTTCTATAAGCTATAGGTCAAATCTAGATCTGCCACCCTACAACCAAATTTAACAAGGTTCTCCATGATCCAATCCTCAAGAAAAAACTCACTTTGATATCACCTAACATAGGGAGAGCTAGTGATTATGCTACAATATGTGGAATAAACTCAAACTACAGCATTCAACACTCCCCACTCTGAGATGCACACAGAAGCTACACATAAATAAATGAAACCAAAGAGAACACAAGGCTAGCTGCAACATATTTGTATGTATAATAATTTCACTTCACATATAGATAAACCACAATATGCCCAATGTAAGGCCTTTCAAATTGTAGCCTTATACAAAAAAAGGATTATATAATCTCAAAGCCTTAGCTCACATCTTCTATCTTCTTTTTTCTAAGAATTCTACCTTCCTACATCTAACTAGGCTTCTTTTATAGCCATCTAAGCCACAAGTTAGTTAGTTAAGCATTAGTTACAATATAGGTTCATAATTGGAAGAGTAAACCAAGATCTACACAAATGACAATATGAAATGATGCACACTTAAAGGTAGGTCCACGTGTGTTAGGGGTCGGCTCCTGACTGTGCAAGACACCATGTAATCAATGAAGACGGTGCCAATAAAAAAAACACACTTTGTAGGATGAAAAAAATAGGATAACATGACCATAAAGAATGACACATAACTCAAGAAATGTAAACATAAGAATTTGTGCACTTAGGACAAGGATCTATGTTAGGTCCTCAACATGATGACAACTGCATATAACATGAAAACAAAAGCAATAATGTCTACTTATGCAAACAACAAGCATGTATAGAAAACAAGAAATATTTTTTGGTTGATGCAAGATTGTGCAAATACCCAAGATGCTCCTACATCAAAATATGTTGCAAGGTGCAAACTTTATCAAGTGGCTAAAGGGCATTCACAAAATACAAGCTTATACATGCCTTTACTAGTACCCACCAAACCATGGACTTATTTGAGTATGGATTTTGTATTGGGTATTCCACACACTCCACGAGGTAATGATTCTATTTTTGTAGTTGTTGATCAATCTTTAAAAATGCTTCATTTTATTGTTTGTAAAAAGACTAATGATGCCGCAAGGATAAAAGAACTATTCTTCTCAGAAGTTGTTCGTTTACAA
This sequence comes from Cupressus sempervirens, assembly GCA_028749045.1. Lineage (NCBI taxonomy): Eukaryota > Viridiplantae > Streptophyta > Pinopsida > Cupressales > Cupressaceae > Cupressus > Cupressus sempervirens. Next base: position 377,964,380 of record CM053785.1, read on the forward strand.
GGTCTTCCAAAGACCATTACATCTAATAGAGATACTAAGTTCTTGAGTCATTTTTAGAGGGCTTTATGGAGGAAGTTGGGGACAAAGTTACAATTTAGTAGTGCCTATCATCCTCAAATAGATAGGCAAACATGGGTAGTCAATTGGAGCTTGGGAAATTTGTTACAATGCATTGTTGGTGAGAAGCCCAAATAGTGGGTCTTTGCATTACCCCAGGCAAAACTTTCCTATAATAGTTTTGTTAATAGATCAAAAGGAGAGTATCATTTTCAAATTGTCTATGGTAGGAATCCTCAAGGTGTTTTGATTTTCATGTCACTACCATTGGGAAACAAAATTTGTGATGATGGAGTAGCTTTTGTTGAACACCTTCACCAACTCCAACAAGATGTTAGACACAAGTTATAGGACAATAATGTGAGCTACAAGATTGTTGCAAATGCTACTCAAAGACAACACATATTTGTTGAAGGTGACTTTGTGATGGTTTACTTGAGGTGTGAGAGGTTCCTAGTGGAACATATCATAAATTGAAGTATAAAAAGATTGGACCTTGCAAAATCATCAAAAAGATTAAGATAAAAGCTTATGAGGTTATCTGACTATGCAATCTCAACATCTCTCATGTATTTAATGTTGTTGATTTGTATTCATTCCATGGAGATGTCCCAAAGATAGATGGCATATAAGCAACCAATTGGTAATATCACCTTCCCAATAAGAAGAATGAAAAAATTGCCAAAATTCTTGACAAGCAAACTACCTCCACAAGATATGGTCAACAAAATAGATACTTGATAGAATGGGATGGGTTACCAGAAACAAAGAGTACATGGTTATTTGATTGGGTAGTGATGTAGTTGAATCCAAAAAAAATTGTAGTGATTCACACATAGTCACTACACGAGTTGTGTTTCTTTCAAGAAGGGGAGAATTATGTATTAACTTCCAGGGGTCATAATTTTTTACTCAGACCTAGGTTTTTGCTCAAATTTTTATAGTGGCTTCATTTGGAGGTTTTAGGTGGTCTGACAATTCAACTTTGCTCTATTGTAGTAAGAAAAACTTTATTTCAAGTGCCAGAAAATCTATTTGGACCCCTTAAAATCACTTTTCATAATTTGTGTGTTTTTTAAGACTTTGTTTATTGTAATAACTTTGAATGGGCATTTTTGAATTTGAAAATTAGTTGGTAGTTTTAGTTGTCATAGTTTAAGGAAAGTCAAATATAATTTTCAGCTTTCTAGGAGTTAATTTTGAAGGTTACCTAAAATGGTGAATTCCAAGATTTGTAAAAATATGTCAAAATAGCAATTTTCTATTTTAATTTTCTAGTTTAGAGAGTTTTTTTAGTTGTTTAAGAACCCACATAATTATGTAGAAGGATGGTGGGTGAATGGAATAAATGTGAGTTTTGAAATATGTGCATGTCATCTATATTTTGTAATTTGTTTTCCTTCTACATAACTTATTACTATCTATAGATATCTAGGTGCTACATCAGATAATGTTAGAATTTAGGTGTCATTAACCTTGTAAGTCCTTTATTTATTATTTTTCTAGTATCTTTTGTAATACACCCATAAGAGGTTAAACCATTTAACCAATGATGGTGAAAGAGACGAAAGGAAAAGTTACATTTACCATGTGTCATTTTAAAAATTAAAAAATTTTAAAAAAAAAAAAAAAAGGACAAAATAGCTAGGCATGTCCTCTTGGAATCCTCTATTTTGAGGTGTTGGGAACTTATTAGGGGTTGTAAGAGCATCTGTCAGAGTTGTGAAAGATACCATAAGATTTTATGACAACACTTATGATGGTTTATGATAGATTTCTTACATGTGTAAGAGCATCTTTAAGAGGCTATTTTGGGGGATATGTGTGAGGTTTGTTCAAGGTGGTTTTATTGTTTTTTGTTTTATAAAACCACAATGGTATTCCTCCTCACAAATTCCTTTAAAATGGGGCTTTGATCTAGAGTTATTCATTCAATCTTGTTGAATTTCCAAGGTAATTGTGTGCCCTAATTTCTACTTAGAAGTGTATTATTGTTGTATTTTTTATTGGACAAGTGATATGCTTGCCTCTTTTTTTGTGGTGTATTTTTGTTCTCAAAAAGGTTTCCCCACATAAATATGATATTTTATGTGTAATGATTTTTTAGATCTTGTTTTCATTTTGTAATGACTTTATTAAGCCTTAATATTTGGTTTCAGATTCACATTAATATTCGATTTAAGTTCATATTGCAACTTTTCTTCACCATCTTTTACAACATAATTTAGTGGGAGAAATAGAATGAGGTGTGTAGCTTGTTGGGAAGATATTTGTAGCAAGTTGAGTAAAGGATTGCCAAGCTTGCTTATCATTTCAATGCACCAATGATGTCTTTTCTATGTGTATTCTCTTAAATGAGTACGTCATAAATTTCTCAACTTTATCCATTTAAGAGATGTAGTACATGGTTGTTGCATGTGATTAATACAATTTGTGCATCTATATTTGTTTTGCACGATTGTGGAATTTTTTTTGGTAAATCTATTATTTTGTATCCATAAAGGCCTCCTTTGAAGAAAAAGGGGTGGCCTGTAAATTGTGGACCATAAAGAAAGCAATTATTTAAACATTTTCAATCATTTTGAGTTCATTTAGTGACATTTCAAATACAAATGATATACCATAATTATCTTTTTACAATTTGGATAAAATATTGCTAACCATTGAACTTGTAGTTTCATCCTTCTTTGTTAATGGTTCAAGTATTATAATTTTCCAAATTGGTGGGAATGGGAAAATGTATTTAAAGTAGATTTTCTTGATCTCCTACATTGTTTGTATGGTGATGTCAATGGAAGTTAGCTATGTTTCATTAAACTCCACATGTGCTTGTCTACAAATTCTACAATGTTCATATTGCTTTGTTTGCCATAAACAGGAGCACTTTTTACCCATACAAGGAAGTGGCGTTGTTCATTTCCCTAATTCTAAAATTTGGTTACTAAGAAATAGTCCAATATTGTTCCAAAGAAAGGGTGATTCACAAACTATTATTTTCAATGCATTGTTATGATGTCTCTAGTAGCATGCACAAGTTATTGGATCCTTTTTTGTGAGTTTGAATTTATCAATTCAAATTTTACAATTCAAATTTTACAATTGAGTTTTTGTCCTATTGGTGAATAGTTCTTGTTGCAGTTGTTCAAATGTATTAGTTAAAAGCATCCCAATTTTGTTCAAGACTAGTAAATATCAAGAAAAAAGTTGTGGATCCCAACTATTGTATCACATTTCAAATACATTTTTCTTGAGTTGTTTATAATATTGAGATATTCTTATTCTTTTGAAATCAATATATCCAATATCTACTTTTAGCATTTTTGTAGGATAAGGTTTGTGTTTGACATCTTTCGCTAATTTTAAATATTTTTCGTACAAGTGAACCCAACCTTAACTAAACTACTACACTTAGTTAGAGTTTAAATTACAATTCCTAATTTAATAAGGGTGAACATTGGGTGAATTGTTCGATGTACTGATTAGGGTTCAATTTGATTTAGCGTTAGAGTTTATTTTGGGTCAATGTTTCAATTAGGGTTAGCATTAAGGTTTGATTTTTGTAATTAGGTTAATGTTCAATGGGGTTTAAATTTAGGGTTCAAGTTTGCTAAGTGTTAATTTTAGGGTTCAATTTAGTTTTATATTTGGGTTCACTTTTGTGAAGAGATAGTGTTCAATTTAGTTTTAGACATGGGTTCAATTTGGTGAAGAGTAGTGTTCAATGTGGTGAAGGATTAGGGGCAACTTTTTTTAGTGGTCAATTAGGTTTGTTATAGTGGGGTTGTTGCACGAAAAAACCGATCTGTTAGTGCCTGATACAACCACTCAATTTATAGTACGTAGGAGGCAGTTAAGCCCTTGTCATGAATCTTGGGGGGATCACTGAACATTTTGCCAACTATCGCCCTCTCACTGTTACCCGAGGGTCTAAGGATTCAAACCCATGACCAAGCTCTAATACTACTTGTTAGAGTGGGGTTGTTGCTACACCAAAAGATTGATCTGTTAGTGCTTCATACAACCACTCAACTTATAGTAGATAGGAGGCAGTTAAGCCCTTGTCACAAATCCCAAGGGGATCACTTAACATTTTGCCAACAAGGTTTAGGAGTACAGTTCAACTTGATTTAGGGTCAAGGTTCAATTTGGCTTAGTGTTAGTGTTAAGATTTAATTTTGTTTGTTTATTTTGATGACATGTTAGGGTGAAAACTAGATCTAGAATTAAAGTTATAAAACTTTAAAAAGTACATCAATCTAAAATATTAAGAACAATGATTGGTATGGAGTATAATTGTCTTACTATTTATTTATAAATCTATTAGGGAGGTGCAATTGTACCTATTTTCCCCAATTAAGTAGATCACCCTGAGCAAGTTAGTTTGTGGGCCAAGATATTGAATTGATTTAGTTGGTCGTTCCACACACCTGTAATTAGTTGTGAGGAATCAATAGCCCACCCAAGTTGGTTAGCTTGTGCGCTAAGAGCTCGAATTAACTTGCTTGTTCCTTCCACACTCTTGAGCTTAATAATGTCAGGAAGTAACATTTGGGCATCAGTTAAGTAGCAAAGAAGTTGGTTAGCATATGGACCAAGGGATTTGTAAAGCTCCCTTTTGGGGATTGCCCTAGTGTTTTCACTAGAATCACGAATTCCATTAAAATAAGAATTGAAAGATGATTAGAGATAAAACTTTATCAATAAAAATATTTGTTATAAGATAAATCAACTCAAATATTATGTACAAATCAAGAAATGATGAACACTTTCCTTTGAGACCTTGGTGGTAGCTTGCATAAGGACTAATATTTGTTATATGAGTGCTTTTGCTAGCCTCTTGAGCTCTAGCAACTATTTGCATTCTATTATACACAATAGGTTCCTCAATCCTCATCTTCATTGCAACTTCTCAACCATTCCCTCCTAGCAACTTCCTTTTCTGTGAACTCATGAGCATCTAGTACCATTATGGAGGCAGTACAATAATGATGAAGGAACGAAGTCCACAAACTCCCAAAGAGATATCTACATACTCTTGTAGAAACTCCTAAGGGTCACACAGTCCAATTTATTCATAGGCTTCTAATGACAAATTATCTCCAATAATAGTGTATGTGTATTACTTCCTAAAGTATGTGGTGAGGGCCAACTGAGACACAAGGGGACACAACCAAAAAGAAACTTCAATTATCTTATTAAAGAGACTCTATTGCATGGACATTACAGAATCAAACTCAACTACATGCCTTACAAGACAGATTACATCAAAACTTCTCTTCTCAAATTCTACCTTCCAACCTTGAAGCTAGGTCCAAAATAACCTAATTTTCAATCTAGAGTCAAAATTTGAAATCTAGCAATTAAGCACCAAAACTGATTCCAGACTCCACATTATTATATTTCTCCAGTTGCTGATTGTTGATACACTTCTCTAACTTCCTTTCCTCCTCTTTTATAGTCCTAGAGACACGTGAGATTGTATATTTAATTATCGTTTATTTAATCATTAATATAATATTATATATAATATTATTATTTCTTAATGATATATTGTATGAATAATATTATTATATTACGAATATATTATTATTTTTTATTTAATATAATTCTAATATTTAATTATTATCTTATTGCAAAATTCCATTTCAAAATGAGGCCATCATAGGGTCAAATTGACTTAGTTGATCATTCTGTGCTCTTGGGCGTTATTGTACGGAACAGTCTCTTGTGCATCCTACTAGACCTACTTGTTAAATTCCTAATATGGTTGGCTGTTGGATATATGCTAAGAATTGGATTCAATGCATTCAGAATATTATGTTTTTCAATAGGAATTATTTGCATAATTGATTACAATTTACTATAAATTGAGAATAACAAATATGTACTAGAATACTATATGTAAAGACAAAATCAGGTATAGCCCCAAAAGGGGCCATTACAGACATTATTGCTAACAATAAATGATCAACAAATTAATTCAAAAACAATTTAGTATGACCCCAAATTATAATGAAATTACCACCAGTTATAAAAAGCTAGAAATTTAGATCTCACTGAAAATACGGTAGTCACTACTTGGAATGCAAAAAATAACTAACCCAATTCCCAGACAAGTTATTGGATTGTCATTTAAAATGATGTGGTAAACCTTACAATATGCCAAGATAAGTGAAAGCAATACGGCTATGACAAGTGCTGCAGCAGCAAGTCAAAACTTGAGCTTTTGTGAAAATTGTCACAACAACTCTCAAAGAATAAGTAGTGGAATCTGCAACTGTATTCCCACTTTTCAGGTATAAAAATCATCCTCTTATGTATCTAAAATGTATGAGAAATTGCCGACAGATGCTTTAAGATCTCCCCATGGTTTTTGAAAGGTAGAAATTCCAAAAAATAGAACAACATGACATGAACGCTACGCGTGCTTGAAGAGGTATAGCCCTGAAAACAAATATTTTTTAAAACCAAACACATCAGGTGTGAAATGCTTATATTTCGAAGAAGCATATATTCAAAAAGTTAGATTTATCAATATAGGCATTACCAGCTTCCACAGCAGTGATGATAGAAGTGACAATTGAATGAATGTTTTTGTAGGCTTCATAGATATGAAACATACAGAATATATTTATTGGCATTCAACAGGGTCTACTGTAAATGAAATGGTGGAAAATAGGGCTAGATTCCATATATAGGGAATATTTACCCGAAATTCAACACGCTAGCAGGAATCCAGAATTTCCATCCTGCAAAAGAGTAACCATGATGTAAAGTTTGCAGAAGCCAGACAATTTTTTGATGCAAGTTGAAAGCACTAGGTCCCTTAAAAATGATAATTAGACTCACCGTAAATAAGTGTAGGGATTGCATCCCTTTGATACTTTTTAGGAAGCTCTTTAAGCTTCCCTTGCCATAGGCTATTCCACGCAAAGACAACAGCAATCACACAAGGACCAAGAACAATTTGATTCAAAGTGACCTGCACTAAAATGATATTATATAAAATTAATTTCTCAAGTAAAACATGCCAAGCCCAGGAAACAGCTGGAAATTTCTCAATTTAATAATCACAAACGAGAACTCATTAGGCTGTATTATGGGCCATGATTCCAAGAATGAGGAAGATGGCTATTAAGGAGATGCTCAAACCTTGACAGAAAGGTTTCTCAAATTTTGCTCCGGAAAGGCCCTGTCAAGTAGCTCATACCATGCTTGTGAACCTGGACCATACAGAAGAAATCCATATGTTGTCATCCGCAGGGCCCTTAGCCAATCGTGTTTTTTCAACTTGGCAACCACAATATCCTGTGTACATCGTATGCTTAGGAAGTCAGATTATGACAAGAAACGGATGACCCTTAGCCAATCGTGTTTTTTCAACTTGGCAACCACAATATCCTGTGTACATCTTATGCTTAGGAAGTCAGATTATGACAAGAAACATCCCAATAGGGTATCTTCTGAAATCAAACATGTTACATCAAGTAAGAGTTTCAAACTAACACCACAGAAAACATATTTAAGATAAAATCAAAGTCCAGACACCAGGAGAAATTGTATGTGGGTATTCAACTTCAATTCAAAATAGGGTGGCGGAGTAAATAACTTAATAAGGATATGGCTATGGTACTTCAAATAGTCCCCAGATATGTAAGTTAGCATATATGGATGGGTTCCTGGCCCCCAATCCAAATTTCCATGTGGAATGGTGTAATGAACACCAACAACAGAAAAAACTAAATAAGAATTATCAAATAAATGCTTCAAGAACTAAGAAGTCCTCGCTTAACAGGCTGTAAAAATTATAGAATGGTGAAAGTCCAAAGACAACTAATGTTGCTGGTTTACAAATTAAAATAACAAAAAAGAAAATTTTACAAAAAAAAGTGCCAGATAGTTCTCCACAGTCTAGAGACACCTATCCAAGAATTGGATACTTGATATGGAGATAATAATCCTTGAAATGGCACAGATGCTATATTTCAACATACAATAAATAAGTCCATATTTGAGTCTTATCTGATGCAATTGGATACATCCAGTTTATGTTTTATGCAAGACGTTCAAAATTTACCAAAAGAATAAAAAATAATACACATAACATGTATCATAGTTATCTGGAGACTGGTACTAGTACGGCTATTTTTCAAAATTGGTGATGCCAATTTTTCATATAATGTAATTAGTAATTACTAATAGATCTAGTCAACTTGCACTGAAGGACTTCACACATCTATAGAAGATGATGGCAAGGAAAATAAATCACACAGCAAAAAAATAATGTGTCCAACATTTAAATTAAAAAATGGTCTTTTTTCGGTTCAAGAAAACAGCAAATGACCTTTTCACAGATTTCATTGCCACGTTTAAGCCAAGAAAAAAACATATCTTATTTTTCTAGCAGGAGACTTCTCATTTTCTACATGAGACAGGAGAAAAAGTTTGGATTCTTAATATCAATACATATTTTTAAACTTATGTTCTAACAGTTGAATATATATATATATTCTAGAATTATTGTATCTAGCTATATTTTTATCAATAAATCTTGAGAAATTGCCCTAAAAACTTTACCATATCCATATCTAATGCTGTATTGCTCTCCATGCAACTCTGTTTGTAATTTAACTTTTCCCTCATTGATCCTATTGAATTCTCTTGGTTTCTACTTTCAGTAACAATTCCTGGAATTATTTGTTGTTAAAATTTTTCATATACCATAAATTTCTAAACTACTATTTTTATTAATTAAATAAACCATAGTTACATCAGGATTTGAGATGTTTCCTCTGGGAGACGGGGGAATGCATTTCGAGGATAGAGGTGCTTGGGGCCTAAGTTTGGGAATGTCAGGGGGACAGTAGCAGGGGAACAGTGCCAGACATAATACATATAGCATTCCATCCGCACATTATGCACAGGAAAATTGATCTTCTTCATCCATTGGGCGAAGGACTGTGAAAAACTGCGAAGGACTGGTTCACGACCACCATAGCTGTAAAACAGAAGAATAGTCTGGGCACTGCCTGGTAATAAACATGTACAGGAAATTCAAGCCCTAATTGATCAATGCCGGCACCAGAATACTAAGCGGCAGGTTAATTTAGTTGATTATTCACCCCAAATAAAACGATTGCAAGGTTTTTTAAACCCCAAACAAAAGGATCGCAAGATTTGCAGAAGCAGGTTGCAGTTTTTCACAGTTCAAGATTGGGAAGTGGAGTAGTAGGTACCAAATTAACATTGATTTCAGTCGGATAAAATTACAATCAGATCAGACCATTTCTTGCACTGGATATCATCTTCTGAAAAATTGCATCAGAAAATCAGGTTGGATCAAGGAAAGTTAGTCTCAGAAATCCAGATCTACGATTTACATAATCTTTTGAATATTAGGACCTGTGACCTTCACCAAAACCAGACCTGCGATTTTGTATACATTTACTAAGGTCTGTAATTGGATTATTGAATGACAAACATGGCGCAAAGTGGGAAAAGTACCGGAAAGGTTAAGTGATTTGATTCACAGAAGGGTTATGGATTCATTACCCCTGATGATGGAAGCAAAGATATTTTCGTGCACAAGACATCGATTCGCTATAAAGGATTTAGATCTCTGGCGGAAGGGGAAACGGTGGAGTTTTCTATTAAGCATGAGTGAGGTGGAAAGACTAAAGCTCTCAAAGTGCATGGGAAGTTTTCGAACCAAGCTCATCTTCCTCTTCTTCATCATCATGGTGGAAAAACAGGTGTAAGGGATTTCAACAGATCATATGACTCTAGTTGTATTGGACGTGGTGCAAAGAAAAAGAAACATGGTCTCAAGGCTTCGAAACCCCAGATCTAGCCCATTTTCGACATTTGTCATGGGCCACTCCAGCCCACACCCATTTTTTCTAAAATTGGAGAAGAGATGGGACATTTCAACTACCAACTCCCTTCTTATGTGTCGAGGTCAAATAATGTCTCCATTACGAATCCAACATTTTTTTCTTACCCCAATAATATTTCACTTGGAGGTAAAAAATCTGTGAGAAATCAGCCCGCCAAAGTTTAGAGGGAAAAATTGGGGTCTACAACTTCAGTAAGATCAACTGGTCCCAATAATAATCTGGATATGTCAAATGCTACACTTACAGATGGTGATACCTTGCTTCTTGTGATTGAAGATGAACTTCTCGAACCACAGATCTCTTACACTCGACTCAGCAATCATTGGTAAGATTTGGTCCTTCCTCCCGACTGCAGATCTTCTTACTTGGGCGAAGCGTTACTAGTATGGTGTTAATGATTTATTCTACATTAATCATGTGTCTCTATTTTTTATAGCTATATTTGACTCTAAGCTTGCTCGGGATAATGATCTTCAAATTAAGAGTTGGTTTTGTGAAGGGTTGGGAATATATACCAAAGCTTGGTCTCCAAACTTTAAACCTAGTCATATAGCCTGTGATTTTATGCCATTTTGGATTGAGCTTCCTATTTTACCAATTGAATATAGAGACCTACAAATTATTGAATTAATAATAATTAAAATTGCGGTATTCATTCGACATGATTTAGTGCCTTTTGATGAACCATCTCCTTCTATCAAGTTTTGTGCCTTGCTAAATCTGAATAAACCATTACCTTCTTCCTTAATTATGTCATCTAAATATGGACGCTAGAACCAAACAATTATTATTTAGGACGCACAGACTGTGATTAAGAAGGCAGGTTGGTTGGGACATTTTACTAATCAATGTCAAGATCCTAGTTGCTCTAGTCTGATAGTTTGTAGTAACCATAACTTTGACCCCTTGAAGTGCACTTTTAGGTTGCAGTCCATTCCTTCTACCTCTAATGATGCTTGTGTATCTCAAGCTAAACTGTCAAGTGGCCCATATCATTTCTTATTTGTAAATCTAGTTGTTTATCATTTGCCACAGGTTCATTGAAATACACAGAAAGATCAATCCTGTGGAGACTGTTTTGGTCCTAATAACTTTATGTCTAATTTGTACACTCCTCCACAATGTTCGCTTTCAGGGAATGCTTTTTTTCTTATGGATTTTCCCAATTCGGGGTCTTTTCCTCTGCTTTTGTTAAAAACTTTGTTGTTTTTGACCCATCTTCTCTCTAAATGGAATACTCATCGAGATAAACATACAAATCTAGATCAGTCTCTTTTTACATCATCGATATCTTCTAAACTTGCAATTACATATCTGGCCGCCAATGAAGAAGATGTTATTCATCCCTCTTAGATGGATGTTGTTAATGAGCTTGTTTTTAATGATCAACCTCTTTCTTTTTTGTCTAGATTAGAAGCTGCATTAGTTTCCCAAGGACATCCATTGTCTACTGAATATGCCCAAATTTTAGTAAAAAAGTGTCGTGTACCAATTCCTCCCCAATTCTTTGATGAAAATAACATGCCCCATGACCTACCTGAGGATAATGTAAACTTTAATTTGGAACCCCCTTCACCTAGGATGGAGGGCTTTATGAATGCTCTAGATCTTGGCTTGGCAATCAAAAAGTCTCCTACTCAAACAAATAGATCAGGTAAAACTAGGTCCCACTTTGCTGATCCACTTCTTACTAATGTTAGTTTTGACTTCTCCCAAAAATTGTTGGTGCTACAATCTCATCATCTCCTATGACTAAGAAATCTTCAAAGCCTACGGGTAGGTCATCGAAAGCTTCAAAAGTTAAAGAAGTTAATGCAGGGATTCAGTCAACTTTGGATGGTAATTTTTCCTAGCTCTAAATGATCGACAAGGAGTGCAAGAGTGCTCCTTGTCAATTATGAAGATCCTCTCATGGAATGTCAGGGGCATTAAACGTAATAGGATCAAGCAGTGTCTTGATTCTATCCAATGTGATTTAGTCTTGCTTCATGAGACTAAGCTATCAACAAATAACTTTCAAAAATCTGTTGGATGTTGATCAACATGGAATTCCTCACATGTTCCTAGCTTAGGTGCTTCCGAGGGCCTTGTTGTATTAAGGAATCCTAACACTATCAAGGCTTAACATCTTCATCAGGGAACTAATTGGCAAATGCTATCCATTCAACACTATGAACTTTCATTCCATTTGATTAATGTTTATGGACCTACCCCTACGTTAGATAAACAAATTCTATGGCTTACTCTTACTGGTTTTATCCAGCAATCAGTAGGTGCCAAATTTATTATTGTCGGTGACTTTAATGCCATTCTTCATCCCAGGGATAAGTATGGAAGTATTATTCCCCCTCCTAGAGCTACCCAGGACTTTAATGACTTTGTTGACAATAATGCTCTGTTCGATGTTTCCCCACAAGCCAGATCTTTCACTTGGACTAATAGAAAAGTTGGGTTCCACTGGATTGCAGTTAGATTGGATAAATTTTTGTGTTCACAATGTTGGAAATTGGAGAATTATACTATCCAATCGGATATATTACCATATTCTGAATCTGACCATTTTCCTATTCAATTGTCCATTCTTCCATCAGATTCTCCTCTAACTAGTCTTTCTAGACCATCATTTATGTTTGAAAGTGTATGGTATCGTCATCCCCACTTTGATGTCCTCTTAAAACAATGGTGGAAGGATGCTCCACTAGAGCCAGGAACCAAAATGTTTCAATTTCAGAAGAAAATGCAATATGTCAAAGGGCTTATCAAGATCTAGAATAAACATGTTTTTTAAAATATTTTTGAGAAAAAGGTGGTAGAAGAAAAACTAGCTGAGATTAATCAACATATTTTACTCTATGGTTTAAATGTTGATATGCATTTGAGATAAAAGAATTTGCAAGAGGAGTGGTCTAAATTATGTAAGCATGAAAAAGAGTATTGGAGACAAAAGTCTAGAGAATTGTGGCTTCAACAAGGAGATCAGAATACTAAGTTTTTTCATGCATCTACCAAATAGACGAAGGCTAACAACACAACCTTTACAATTCATGACCATCTAAGAAATTTGATTTTCGATGCTAAGGGTATTCAAAATGAGAGTGTAAGGTTCTTTTCTAATCTACTTTCCCCTCCACCATAGGATCCCCCCTCTTCTCACCTTGTGGATGAGATCTTGGATTCCATTCCCACTTTGATTATACAACAAGACAATTTGATTCTAATGGCCCCATTTACTCTTCTTTAGATTCGTGAGATAGTTTTTTCTATGCCTCCTGATAAGGCACCAGGCCCTGATGGGTTCACCGCACTATTTTTTCAAAAATGTTGGGATGTTATTTGTTTTGAGTTGCTTAAGGTGTTTAAAGAATCCAAGAAAAATGTTTCCATTTTGAAGAACTTTAATACCCCAAATATTGCTCTCATCCCAAAGGTTAATGATCCCTGTTCTTTTGCTGATTTCTGCCCTATTTCTTTATGTAACACCATCCATAAGATTATCACAAAGGCTATTTATTTGCGACTTGAGCCCATTATTCCAAAAATTATATCGATAGAATAAGGGGGTTTTGTTCACGGTCGAAAAACAACTAAGGGAGCCATAATAGCCCATGAGACCCTTCATTCCATCAAAGACCATAATATTGCAGCCTTTGTTGCCAAATTAGGTATGATGAAGGTGTACGATAAACTGAATTGGTCTTTTCTTCTTCTAATCTTTCATCAATTTGGTTTTTCTTCTAGGTGGTGTAAATGGATTAAAGCTTGCATTTTAAGTGCGCATTTTTCTATTCTCATTAATGGTGCACTAGCAAGTTTCTTTGCCTCTTCCCAAGGAGTTCGTCAAGGTGACCCTCTTTCTCCATTATTGTTTATCATTATGGCAGGGGCCTTCAACAGACTTATTAACTCTTTTAATCAAAAAAGGTTGTGTAAAGGTATCAATATTGTGGGTACATCTTTGTCCATAACCCATTCTCTTTTTGCTGACAATACTTTACTCTCTGGATCATCTACATATCAAGAAGCACAAAGTATGAAGAAAGCCATTGATCTATATACACAAGTTTCGGAACAATGTATCGATGCAACTAAATCTAAAATTTATGTTTTTAATACATCCCAATTAGTTACTCAACGAATAATCCATCTTCTTGATTTTCCCCTTGATCATTTGCCTTCTACTTATCTTGGTGTTCCCTTTTTTATGGGATTAAAAAAACCCACTTATTGGAAATCTGTGATTGATCGTATCAAAAGTAGACTTAGGGCTCGGAAGGCTCGTTGGTTATCCCTCTCGGGTAGAATTTTGCTTATCAAAATTGTTCTCTGTCATTCCTAATTATTACTTCTCCATTCTACAAGCCCCCAAAGGTATCATCTCTCAAATTGAAACTTTAATCCGAACCTTTCTTTGGTCAGACAATATGAATAGAAAGAAAATACCTCTAATTTCTATTCATGCCATGTTAACCTCTTTCAAAACAGGAGGTGTCGGACTTCCCAACATTACTAATAGGAATAGGGCTTTTGGTGCTAAACTTGTTTGGCAAATGTATGACAAATCCTCTGCCAGATTGTGTTGCCTTTTACAAGAGAAATATTAAGATAACTTGGAACCTTCCAAAGTTCTTATTGTCCTAGACCCGCCAAAGGGCTCTGTCATTTAGGATTTCATGATGGCTTCTCGACAAGTTATTACTTCATTCATATCATGGCAAGTGAACAATGGGGATAGTGTCAATTTTTGGTTCGATTCATAAAATGGGTTCCCCCCCTTGCCACTATTGATTCTTTAAAGAATTTCTCAAACATAGTGATTCAAGCTTGGGGGACATCTTTTTCTAATTATGTCTCAGCTATACATAGATTCACAAGGCTAGTCATTTGGCAGGACCCCTCAATTCTTCCTATATCCCACAATCAGGTTGCTTCTTTCAAACAAGTATTAGCTAAAATGAATGTTTTTGTCTAGTCAACCAAATTGCCTCTTCTAGGTTCCAGCTAAAGATGGTAAATTGTTAAACAAGGATACTTAGCTCTCCAACACAACCAATTTAATCAAAAAACGTCGTGCTTTTAAATTCTATTGGAATAGTTCAGTTCTGCCAAAAGCAGGATGCCTAGCATGGCTTGCATTAAAGAACCGAATTTTAACTAGTGATCGGCTTCATAGATTGAACACTTATGATCCCTTTAACTGTGTGCTCTATCTACAAGTTATAGAAACAACAAATCACCTCCTCTTAAATTGCCCTTTTGCCCAAGATTGTTAAAATTTTGTTCTTAATAAGCTTAATTTCCATATGCCTTACCTAACTCTTTGTGGGATTTATTCCAGGCATGGCCAATCTTATATTCTGAATCAATGTTTTCATGTCTTTGGAAGTGCATCCCTGCATCTGTAGTATGGGCAATTTGGTGGGAAAGAAACAAGAGAATTTTTAGATAGGCATCATCTCCAATCCCTCAATTTCTGGATAGATTAGAGAGATCAATTGTTGAGCTTGTCAATGCCTCAGTATGTAAATATAAGGGTAAACATGTTTTTTTCTCTTTGGGATGGCTATGTTATTCATCAATGGAAAGGTCTACTTTTTCCTTATATTCCTGCTCCATTGTGTCCATCCAAGACTCCTCTTCTCTGAGCACAAACCAAGTGGATTCCTCCAAGTGAGGGTTATTTCAAACTCAATTTTGATGGGACCTCTTGAGGAAATCTAGGCAACTTTGGCTATGGCATAGTCATTAGAGCCTCTAAAGGTCATGTGATTGCAGCAAAATTATCTCCTCTCCCTCCATGTACTAATAAAGAAGCTGAAGCCTTGGCCTTGCTTTTTGGTTTGGAACTTGCAAAATCACTATCTATATCTATGTTACACGTTGAAGGGGATTCAGCCATTATTATTAATGCGTGTATTAAACATCGTGTATATAATTGGTCCATACAATATATATTGCATCAAGTATGGTCTCTTCTTGATTCAATCTCTGAATGTTACATCATGCATACTTATAGAGAAGGCAATCTTTTAGCTAATTGTCTGGCTAATTTGGGTATTGATGGGGTTTATATTAACTCTTTCCTTTCCCCACTTAACCTCCTTGATTTCCCCAACTTGGTTAATATTATGACAAAAGAATATGTTTCGAACAATGTTGAGCCCTTCTCATATATTATTTGATGATAGTAAATCAAGGCTTCTCTGTGATTTCACATGTTTTTACTTTTATGGATCTCACTTGTTCTTTTCAGGTATTGTATGCAGTGCAAGGTCTTGGATTGCACTTGCATCAAATGGCTTTCTAATATCATGGTGTCAATTGGAGTTTTGGATGAAGATAAATGATGGAAACTATTATGACAGTTTTTGGCTTGGCTCTTGGTTTTGTCTCCGACGCCAAACAATGGATTGTATTCATATGAGTTTTGGGCTCTTTGTAATCACAATATTCTCGATTTGGGAATCACAAGGACAAGATTCATTAGGGTTGATAGATACTCTCTCTTGATGCAGTATTTTTTCTTCTACATCCTTTTTGTATAAGGCAATGACTGGAATTATCTTTTCTGGTTCTTTTCCCTGCGAGCTATTTTGAACCAATTATTATTAATATAAATATAATGTTTCACCGATAAAAATAAAAATTAAAAACTAGAGTTTAGTAGTAGTATTCAAATGACAAATGTCAAAATTGTAAATATCAAATAAAGGAATTATACACACTTCAGCAACACACATTACACCGTCAAAGTCATCTTCAACCAAGGGAAATAAATATTACAAATAGCAAACACCAAGCAAAAGCCCTCTTCCTCTCAAGCTTCCCCAATGTCCCAGCCCTCTGCAAATATTTGCCTACAGTGGTGCAGACCTGGGTTTAGTGAGCGAAAATAACTCAAGAAAACAGAACATGACAAATCACTTGAAGTTACAATTGACATGTTTCTGACCAAACAAGCAAAAAGTCAGATTGTAGACACTATCGAGAAGTATGTTAAAAAGGCAAATTGTCAAGGAATGTGGACAAAAAGACTTCACAAACCTCTTTCCTTTACTTCCAATGCTCGAAATAACAACAATCTACCAAAAGGAAGTGGCCCTTACCCTCATTATTAATGATCCGATTGCTATCCATTTTCTGGCAGGTAATAGTTGATCTCTAGCTGCTGTGTTTACTGTCGTATTAGCTTTATCTCATGTAAAGACCAGATTAAGATCATCTTTTGATCAAACAACTTTAGTCTTGACTCTTTTTGGTGTGTGGTAAGAGTTGAGACTAAATGTCTCTTATAAGTTATATCCTTTCATTACCTTTGAAAAAATCTTAGGGTCATCCAATGTCATCCCTTCTGAAAGAAATGCCTCTTCTTGGCTTGAAATCGTGGTAAACATCTCCAGGTTGGCGGAGAGACACATTGAAGGCGTCCCCCTGTCCCTGTCTCAGAAACTCCACTAGTTTCCGGGGGGAGGCGTCCCCGGGGAACACTAAAATAAATCTATTCATTCCAAATATTCAACCTCTCTCTATTCATACAAGAAGTAAACATTTGAAGTGGTGCAGACTGTAGTTTCTTGTCCTCCTTTGTTGCCATCAACACGCTCTTGCAACTTAGACCCTTTTTTTCAATTTTTGGTCTGTCTTTAACTATTAATGGTTTTACAACTGTCCTCCCTAATCCTTCTCAGCTTTCTCTGAATACAGTTTTGTCAGTTCAAGCAACCATTGTTCAAATGTAATAGTTTTTGAGCCAACGATTCAATTTACATCCAGGCAAAAGAAGTTCCAATAACAGTATATGATTTAAAAAGCCGCATTTTCAATTAAGAACATCAAAAAGGATGCAGCTGGTGCACTACATAACAGCAGAGCCATTGTGTACCAAAGAAGGCAAGGGAAAAAAATAACATGAAGGAACCATAGATAACAACAAAAAACTAAAGAAAAAGTTATTAGCATTAAGAAAGGAGAATCTATAACACAAAAGGTAAGAGACATGATATTATACCAGCTAAATAATGCAGGCTGAATGAGAGAAGAAACAGGGAGCTGCAGGGTTTCCTTAAGTTTGAAGATCTCACGTATCACAAGAAAAAATGCTAAGTTACTGGTTCGGGTTCGGTTCCAAGTTCGAAATTTGAGAACCGGTTCGCAAGTTCGTCAAAATTTTGGAAAGGGGTTTGGGTTCGTTTGGGTTCATTAGTACAAAACATATAAAAATTATAAAAAATATATGTATATATACATATTTATGAAGTATGAGTTAGAATTAGAATGTAGCATAGTAGCATAAACACATTTAAATAACAAAAACACCATAAACTTGTAATCATAGTGATCTTACCATCATATAGTCATAGTGCTCATACCATAAATTTTAAGCATAACAGAATTAAAAGTCTCGTCTTAATAAGGGAGGGTTTGTGGATAAATTAAGCTATAATATCCTCAAAAAGAGAATAGATAAACCACTCTATTGTCCTTAATTTTTCGAATGAATGTAGTCAAATCTGAGTTCTCTCTTTAACAGACTTGCTTCAAACTTATAAATATCATACAAAAATAACATATAACAAAGATAAAATATTTTAAGTTTTAACAGATGGTTTGCTTTCAGTTCCAGGATAGAGCAGATGACAAAGAAAAGGATTCTAGAGTTTACTCAACAAAATAAACATGCGTGCATTACAATCAATAGGGTAAGATCAGTAACCAGCATTGGAAATAACTGATATTGGATTCCTGAGAGTATTTGTAACTTGTAAGCATTCATTTATTCTTCAGTTGTGAATACTTGAATCTTTAACACAACTTTCAAACAAGAGACATTTAATTCTGTTTTGCTAGAAAGGCACTTTTTTGCTGTCCGCTGGGCTCAGAAAGCCTGTGGTTTGAACTGGGTTCAAACTTGGTTCAGTTTTTTGGATCTTCCAGATCCAGATGATTGGACAATCACAATGAATGATCGAATCAACCAGATGAATGAGGAGTATCGCTTCAATCTAGATATTTATAATAAATTGAAAGCTGATTTTAAACAGAGAATGGATCAACCTTCTCCTAACATAAAATCCAAATTGAAAAAAGAGTGGATTCAAATCAAAATTTGGCGTTCGTGTTTACAAAAGAAAAGTCTTCGCTTCATCAGGAAGAAATTGCCGTTTTTTATGAAAGTTATTCATTTTAGGGTGAAATTGCTCCTTATTGATCTCAAAATAAGTATGTTCAATATGATCAAGTCAAATTTGAAATTTTGCATGCAATTGAGTAGAAGTTTTGAAACAATTAAAAAAATATTCAATAGCAATCATCCAATTAGCAGATTGAACCAGCAGGGCAAAATTGGAACCCTGGTCGAACCAAGTTCGAACCGGACCAGATACCTGTGCAACTTAGAAAATATGTGTTACCAAATAAGAACAGAGATATATGGTATGACAATCATTTATGATTTCTAGCTTGTATCCCAAAGGGATTCTACTGCAAGAACTAAACCAGCCACACACTTTTGCCTAAGGGTTTTCAAAGCATGGGTAGTTTAACCTTTTATGGTTTTCCATTTTTTGCCAACATGCACCTTATTTTCCTTAAAAAACAGATAAATTACATGGTTTTACAAATTCAACAAATAGTCTGCTGGCAACCACATCTATGAAAAGCCTATATCTTAACTCCTTGGTCTTATATCATGGGATTCTTTACCTTTTGTAGCTGACATCTGAAAATCCAGTTCTATATGAGAGGGTCAAGTTTCTTTCATGTAGATTGGGAGGATTCTAATTAAATATAACTCTGCTCTGCCTCTTCAAAGCTGAGATATTTCAACAAGGTGAATGATTACCAAAACAGTAAAATCCCTTCAATGCTGTTAGACGCACCATTATTCACACAATATAAACCCACTCCAATCAAGATGAGACAGTAAATTACATGTCACTGTCAAAACATTTCCATTTCTAAAAGGTACAGGCACTCTGTACTGCACAATTACCAAGGAGTCCAGGTAGGTTGAATCTAATTTTAAGTTTTAACCAGTAAAATGCAGCCACTAGCTGCGCAACCTAAGATTTGAAGGCAGTTTTTAACTTTCATATTACCTAGATCTCTTAACCCACATTTCCATTTTATGAAACTACATCGTAAGTCTAGTCTATGTTCAAGCAGTGCTGGAAATGACACCTCTTGGAGAAATTTGCACAAAAGATTTACACTACTCAATCAGCCAACTGCAGTTCATTTAATCTGAACTGAGGATCACACTACACAGTGCAAGCAAAGTGGACTTTGCACAAGCAGGAAATCTGAGTTCTATCCATCGTAAAGCTGCATGAAAGTGGATATGCATACCAATAAATGTGCAGTGTCTCATATGGTAACCGCAATAGCCTATGTTAAATTAGTTAGAGAACATAGGATACAACACATGAAAAACTGGCATAAAAACCACAAAACATGGAAAAATCAGAACAGAAAATGCAAGTGTGTGGAATGAGGGTATTTGCTTCTACTTATAAAAGGTAAATAGTTATTTCCCTATATTTATTTTTACCCTTTTAGGTTTCTTGTTTCGTTTTCAATGTGAGGCATGAACTGTATATTGTATCAACCGCGGTGGACACTGACACTAGCTGTGTCATAATCTATAACATGTTTTCTGGCCCCAGACAATACTCTCATGAATGAAAAATAAAATTAAAAACTCTCCTTTCCAAACTCTTTCCTGCAAGATTTGGTGCCCACATCAGAAACCCGTTAACTAGAAAAAATGCTAGCAAAAGCAGAACATGAGGTGACCAAAATGGATACTGTTCCCAGCTGTATCACAATCTATAACATGTTTTCTGGCTACAGACAATATTGCCATGGGTGAAACACTGAAAAGCTAAGTTACCGGTTCGGGTGTGGGCACACGACCCCGCTATGCAAGTGCATGAATTTTTCTTAAGGGGTTTCAGTGCATATGGCTACATGTGTGTGTATGTGTGTGAAAAAATAAGAGAAATATACAGAATTGCAAAACTAAATCTACTGTTGTTGCTTTAAGTATCCAAGATAAATTCTCACTTCAGCATATATGTGTCTGAATAAAAATGCGCTGTTTCTTTAATGCATTCCAATCAGAACTTTTAGTCTTCATGCCACCCACAATTTTCTAAAAATTAATTGCACATATCAATCTTGTGATAGTTTCACTCTCATAACGCAGTTATAGATTATGCTTATTCTCAGAAAATATTATTAACCCACACACACTTTCCTTTTTCAAGTTTATTGGACCTCCTTTTATAGAAGTCTCTCCACTTGCAAAATAAGTTACAAATAAGTTTGTAACTCCGAAACTCATAGTGTCAGATCATTTCCATCAGATATTATAATCATTAAAATACTGAAAAAGATAACATATATTATATATATAAATGAAATGAACCAGAGAAAGCATTTTCATAAAGTAGGCCCGTGGGTGCATCTAGATTTGTGTTGGGTGCACACGGGTGTGTACACCTACAGTGCTGGGTACATGCACACTTGTGCACACACTGAGCGCTGGGCATGCACCTTTATACCTCGGTGCACCGCAACTGGGTATGGGGCATGTACGAACCCTGCAACATAGGTGAAAAGTAAAACCTCTCTTTCCCGACCTCTTTCCTAAGTTGCACGGGTACCTCCCCCCCCCCTCCGGACCACGTACCGGTTCGAACCGGTTCGTGGTTCTGGTCCGGTTCGACCTGGGTTCGTTTTTGGAGGCCTGGTTCGATCTGGTTCGAACCAGGGTTCGAACCCAAGAGAACCACATATAAAATTTCGGACCAGGGTTCGAACCCAGGAGAACCACATACAAAATTTTCCACATTACAGCATGTTTTAATTTAATTTATTGGGTCTAGGTTGGTAGGCATTACAATGCCACAGTTTTTTAGTGTTGAGTAATCCCTAGCTGTAAAACACTTTCTATTTGAATCAAAATGCTACTAAATTTGAGACACCCACAAGAGAAGATGCTCAACATGTGGTGACCACCATGACCAATTTCGAGGAATTTCAGGGCCTATTTGAGTAGCAATATGAATTTTTCAAACACTAAACAATAAACAACGTTTTATTGGGAAATGTTGCCCTGCAGAAGAAAGTTACGGTCACATGAATATGGTCAGGTGGGGCAGCTACTTACCACATTGTCTATCACTGTTTGGCTGATTATTTCTCCTCTAGGTATATTAAATTTCTATTAAAGAATATTGAATCTGGGACGTCAGACTGTGTTATCCAGAGGCCTCCATGAATGGTCTTTTTCCAGTTTACTGTTGTTGATCAGTGCTTGGGAGATTGTGCCCAAAGAGATTGAAGAATATTCAGCTGGTCAAAGGGATTTACCTTCTGCAAGCTAGATCTAATTAGTTTTTAACCACGTTCAATCGATTATGTTAATCATAATAAGAGTTTGGTAAATAAATTTATGAAAAGAAGAAATTTTTATTAAAACTTAGTGTTGATCTACATAAACTAATCAGATACAGTTATGAATTTTTTAAATGAAAGGGAAGAGATCTAGTCGCTAGGGGTTCCAATGATCATTGTGGTTTGCTACTATATTGTTTATGCTGTTTTAAAGTTTTTTGTTGTTCAAATGTGTTTATGCTACTATGCTACATTCTAATTCTAACTCATGCTTCGTAAAGATGTATATATATATTTTTTTTTTTATTTTTTTTTATTTTTTTAAATTTTACATGTTTTTGTACTAACGAACCCAAACGAACCCAAACCCCTTTTCAAAATTTTGTCGAACCAGCGAACCGGTTCTCGAACCCGAACCCGGAACCGAACCGCGAACCGGCAACTTAGCTTTCCTACAAAAAATTTGCACACACATTACCAACCCCTAAAATAATATTAATCTATCCAAGTTTATCAAGTCACCAAGACATCCTTTTCTAGTCCAAATGTAATTCCTTATAGCTAGTTTTCCATGAACTCCAAAAACTGTTCGGAACAGCAAAGTCTGTACGTGTAAAAGATGATGGCCGAAAATTCTGAGAATAATCCTCTCATACTTAAAAAATTTCAAAATAAACACTGCTGCAACTGGTTACTAATGATTTGAGAATCCCTCCCTTACTGTGGGTACTTCCTCCTCAATATGAGATTAGAATTAAAAAGTTAATAACAACATGTTGGAGCTTCTTTAAGTGATCGAAATCTGATAAATTTAAACTTCTTTGTAAAATCATGGGCCATTTCTTTTCAAAGCATAATTTTGGCTAAGGCTATGCCGCTAGCAAATATATATTTATTATCTGCTAAAAAGGGAAAAAATCCCGAGGCCTATCACTTTATAATGAGATTCTGCTTATGTTATATTATCAGTACTGTCACTAATTTAAAGAAAACTTGATACAGAAAGTAGAAGCATTGAACGTTATTCCGACTATGATGCCAGAGCATTAAGACTCATTATTATTAGCCACCAATCAGTTGCCTAAACTTTCGTACCGAAGCTGTATGAAAAGAATGATTATGCACAATTCAGATCTACATGAGAGTACAACAACTATATTTAGGGATTTTTGCAGGCATTTTTCTAAAAGGAATACTGGAGCGAGCAAATAAGAATCATGATCAAATTAGGGTAAAGAAAATATATAAAAAGGAAGGATGGATATAGACATTTCAATTCATTCAATTTTATGGATGGAAAATATGGAATTCTTGACTAAAGAGATGCAGATATAATGTTTACAGAAAAATATATTTGTAATTTTTTTAATAAATTAATTGAAAATCAGAGAGATCCATGCGAGTAATTTTCTTGTGAATTAACAGGCTGCTTTCTCTGTAATGTCCCCTTTCCATTAATTCGTCCTGCTGCACCCCATAGCCCATTCTTTTAATTTTCCCCGTGGGCCAGAGAAAAATTCTTTTTACAAGAGAGTTTACAGTTTGAGAAAATTGGCTATAACAAATACATTATATTTATTTCGCATTTCTATTTTATTTCATCAGTATCTAGCAGTGTATCATGGAAGTTGCAGATTGATGGTTTAAAGAGGGCAAATATGCTGTCAGAGTGGGGGCACTAGTTGTGGTGACATTTAGACTTGAAAAGCGGTAGCTATTCTGGGACTGGGAATCAGTTTCCGTGATCACTAAGATTTGGGCCTCCTTTGTGCTATAAAATGAGGCATTGTCCTATTAGAAGTCTCTCCCTTTTTGCTGTTATTATTCTTTATTAGCGTTCAGTAGCTTATTTGAGAATAAAATCCAATAAATCTCGAAACCAAAGGTTTGCAAATCATTGCAAGTGTTGCAAGTTTGGCATGGTAATATGCTGTTATGTATTTGTGTAATACAGTTTGATAGTGAAGTTATTAATTTGGATATCATAAATTAGTTATAGAATATTTATAGAGGTTATAACATTCTCATGTATTGAAGTCGATGTCAAGAACCAGAACGGTTCATTCCTTAGTATATTGCAACAGCTCATGGTGGATTGGATCATTGAGTTGTAAGAAAAGTCATAAGGAATGGCCAAAAGGGAATCTATTAGGAGTGCACTGTTTCAAATAGCCTAAGAAGTGGCAAAGAAAGCTGGATGTGCCAGTCCGAACTAAATGTTTAAAGAAATGAAGAAGAAAGTAGGTGCAACCGACATGGGGAATGGCTTACAAAGATAAACAATTAAGGGTGCAGTGCTGCACGTAGCCCAAAAAGTTGAAAAGAAAGTTGCATGCATTTAACCAAACCAAAGATTGTAAGAGTTAAAGGAGAAAGCAATGCACAGAAATAATCAAGAATAGACATTGCAGAGTTCACAAGCTCAAAGACGCTCTTTGTAACTATCCTTGCCATTTCTTTAGTTATATCATATATGCAACAGTGCGCCATTTTCAAAAATCTAACCCGGTTAGCCACTCTGTATGGCTATCTTACAACTCATAATGCATTCTACATTAACTGTAACGTCCATGACTTGATCTCTTTCTTGCTTACAAAGCAGGAATTTGTCCAATCTCATGCCACTTAAAGAAAAGGTATAATGAGTAGAAGGAGAAAACCAGCTGCAAAAGAAAAGGAAAAAGAGCCAACATCGAAGAGTTTAATAAGTTAAAGATACCAAAGAAATTCAAAGAAGATGCCAAATACATTATTGAAGAAGATTGCAGGGATGGTAGAGGAGCAAAGAAGAAAACACTAGTCAGGAACATTCATAAAAGGTTTTGAAAGGCCAAGCAAAGGAAGAAAAAGTAAGAGCAAAATCTCCAAACTGATGAAGGCATATTTCGATATTATTTTTTTGTCAAATTTTCACCAAGAATTATTTTTTTATTTTAACACTCAGGTCATAGCCACAATGACTATTTTTTATGAGTGGTCACTTCTCCATGACCTTTTAAATTTAAACTCATGATGTATATTGATGACTAATGAGAAGGCAAACCACGTGATGATCGTTTTGAATACGTAATCTCTATATGCCATTTTCAGCTCGTTAAACACACTGGTGAGTTGTAACAAGGCAAGGTGAGCCACAAAGCACAACCAGCAATGGCAGTGATGACTGGAGTATCAAAGACAATCCATGGAGTGTAAAATCCAACAAAAAATTCTAAAAGGAGAATACTAAGTGAGAGCTAAACCTGCAGAAATGCCACACATTTGAAGTTGAGAATGATATGAAAATTGCATTAAAAACATAAATGTAAGAAAAATGAAGAACTTGGAACTCGGATAAGCGATACTCCCTCGAAAAGAAGACTTTGAACTAGGTATTCTTCATAAATTGGACTTGTAATGGTGACAACCATTTACAAGGCATTGCAAAGAAATGCAGCAGCTGAAAGATGTTGTCCGTGATCGACAATGGCTAAAGCTTCTTAAATACTACCTGGGTATCTATTCTATTTTAGGTCTGCCGCACGAAATTTGCATATAAATAAAATGATAACTTTGACTCAGGACATCCCTCAGCCCTGGAAGCGAAGTGCACACCAGTTTGCTAAAATTGAAATTGAAATTAAAATAGAAAGCACTGACCTTAATATCGGAGGGGTTTGGATTTTGGATGTTCGATTCGGATTTGTCAGGATCTCTTAACTGAGCAATCGTATCGCCTGTCAAAGCAAGGGACGCAGCAGTCAAGGCTGACTTAATGGGAAATTGCCATTCTCTTCCTCTCGTGTTAAAATTTGCTTCGTTGCGACCTGCAGGCCTATGCTTGGGATTCCGTTTACGAAAATGCGGAAACCCAAAATTAAAATTTCCGCCCCCTCCATTAAATGTTATGGCACCCATTACAATTCAACACTGAGCGGTACCAGAAATTGCCCATTTGAAGACATTAATTCAGTTTGTTATTTAGGGCATGTACATTTTGTTCGATTTGGCATTCAAGTAATCGGCGATTAGTGCTCGTAAAATCATATTATCTTATTTCAGAGTGCTCTTAATTTTTAGATCATTACCCATTCATAGTCCTTGTAGGAAATTTATGCATTCGTTAAAAGCGAATGATCTTACTAGTTTGTCCAATCAAGAGCTTTTATTTATTTTTATTCATTTTCACTATAGAAATATCTTTTTATTAACTTTTTTTCAAATTTAGTCAAATTTATTTTCATTCAATTTGAGTAGTCTATGTGTGCTACAGTCATAATTTTTTAGTCAACATTTGTCCTGTGTGAATATTGATTATGGAATCCTCTAGATTTATTTTTTTTTATTTATAGCATTGGTTGATTACTTTTAATTCACATTTCTAAAAGTTTGGCTTTCATCTCTTCCTGCTGGAGTACAAAGTATGTCAGAGATTTATCTATTCTTTTTATTTGAGATTATATTGTGTTCTAATTGTATTATTTTTTGTGATCATCATATTTACATGGAATATTGTCCAAATCTATTGTTTAGAACATATTGTGTTGTAGTTGTATTTTTTTTTTTTTATTATCATATTTATATAAAATCTATCTATGGAAGCTTGTCCAGCTCTATTGTATAGAATCGATTTTGTTGTAAAAGAATTGAGTTTTTTGTTTGAAAATTTGAGATCCATTGGTCAAAATTTGAGATCTATGATCTATTGTGTATAATCAAATTTGTTGTAAAGAACTAAGTTTTTTTTGCGAAAATCTATGCAAATATGTTAGATCACAATAATTTTGTGCATGGATAAAATTTTGAATAATATAATATGCTTGATATATGGCTTTTGATTGTTGTGGAAAACTATATTGAAAATTTGAGTGCAGTATGTTATTAGGGTTTTGATGTTTGGTGGTGTTTTTGTAACGTTCTTGAAGCTTTTGAAATATATGAGCTTGGCTACTATAGAATGAACTTTGGTAACCTTCATATGCATATTCCCAATAATTTCTATAATTTAATCCACAAAATGGTTCAGGAGTTTACCAAAACACAATCAAACATAGATCTTGTCAAATTGTTGGGGAAAGTCCCTTGAGAAAGGTTGTAAAGCCAAACTCAATGAACTAATATAGCATCACTAGTAGTTTATTGTGATTCCAGTATGTTTGTGATTGTTGCTAGTGGAACATTATGGCTCACGACTGTTTGTCATTAGAAAGATCTCCAAGTTTTAATGGAGATAAGGTTTGAATGAAAAAGAATATCATTTTCTAGAGGATACAAAAGTTATACAATAACAGACTTGTGGAGTTTTTTTTGAAGTATTAGTTTCTATTTTGATTGAAATAACAGATTTTGAGATAAAAGGTGATAATAATATGTCATATTATTTAATATATTATTATTGTGATTTATCATTAAGATTGTCCAAGGTGTTATTAAATTCATATTGTTCAAGATTTTATTAAACTCATATATTGTGCTATTGAAATACTTATAAAAAAAAATGAATGCTTTATAGAGTTATATTTGATGACATGACAATTATATCAAAAGAACCAAGCTATGACAATAGGAAAAAAGAATCGTATGCTGACTTGGAAATAGTTGGATTCTACAATAAAATGGTTTAAATACAAGATAATTTTGTATTTTTTGTTAGTATTTTGTATTTCCTCTAATTATATCATTTCTCAATTATCAATCTTGCAATCAGCATATTGATATGTCTATCCTTATCACATTATTCATCATCCACTAAATTTAAGAAAAAGACTTGATGTGAACTGATGCCCACATTCTCCTCATTATGTGGAGGAGCTTCCATGATTTAATTCCTTGTAAGGTCACATTATATTGGTGTTTCGAGAGGGGACAAAAATAGTGATGTAAAAGGCCCAACAAGAGACCTTGAAATAGCATTCACATAATAGTGACAATTTGTGCTAGTGAAACTTATATATTATTATTATATTTTTTTTTTTTTTATTATCATATTTATATAAAATCTATCTATGGAAGCTTGTCCAGCTCTATTGTATAGAATCAATTTTGTTGTAAAAAAATTGAGTTTTTTTATTGAAAATTTGAGATTCATTGGTCAAAATTTGAGATCTATGATCTATTGTGTACAATCAAATTTGTTGTAAAGAATTGAGTTTTTTTTGCGAAGATCTATGCAGATATGTTAGATCACAATAATTTTGTGCACGGATAAAATTTTGAATAATATAATATGCTTGATATATGGCTTTTGATTGTTGTGGAAAACTATATTGAAAATTTGAGTGAAGTATGTTATTAGGGTTTTGATGTTTGGTGGTGTTTTTGTAACATTCTTGAAGCTTTTGAAATATATGAGCTTGGCTACTATAGAATGAACCTTGGTAACCTTCAAATGCATATTTCCAATAATTTCTATAATTTAATGCACAAAATGGTTCAGGAGTTTACCAAAACACAATCAAACATAGATCTTGTCAAATTGTTGGGGAAAGTCCCTTGAGAAAGGTTGTAAAGTCAAACTTAATGAACTAATATAACATCACTAGTAGTTTATTGTGATTTCAGTATGTTTGTGATTGTTGCTAGTGGAACATTATGGCTCACGACTGTTTGTCATTAGAAAGATCTCCAAGTTTTAATGGAGATAAGGTTTGAATGAAAAAGAATATCATTTTCTAAAGGATACAAAAGTTATACAGTAATAGACTTGTGGATTTTTTTTTGAAGTATTAGTTTCTATTTTGATTGAAATAACAGATTTTGAGATAAAAGGTGATAATAATATGTCATATTATTTAATATATTATTATTGTGATTTATCATTAAGATTGTCCAAGGTGTTATTAAACTCATATTGTTCAAGATTTTATTAAACTCATATATTATGCTATTGAAATACTTATAAAAAAATGAATGCTTTAGAGTTATATTTGATGACATGACAATTGTATCAAAAGAACCAAGCTATGACAATAGGAAAAAAGAATCATATGCTAATTTGGAAATAGTTGGATTCTACAATAAAATAGTTTAAATACAAGATAATTTTGTATTTTTTGTCAGTATTTTGTATTTCCTCTATTTATATCATTTCTCAATTATCAATCTTGCAATCAGCATATTGATATGTCTATCCTTATCACATTATTCATCATCCACTAAATTTAAGAAAAAGACTTGATGTGAACTGATGCCCACATTTTCCTCATTATGTGGAGGAGCTTCCATGATTTAATTCCTTGTAAGGTCACATTATATTGGTGTTTCGAGAGGGGACAAAAATAGTGATGTAAAAGGCCCAATAAGAGACCTTGAAATAGCATTCACATAATAGTGACAATTTGTGCTAGTGAAACTTATATATTATTATTATATATTTGTGTTTTGTGTTCGATTTTACATTCCACTACTTCATAGGAATATGGATGACCCATCACAATTAATGTAGTCAAATTAGTTGCATACAATTGGTCAAGAACCAAGCTATGACAATAGAAAATAATAATATATTGACTTGCGAATAGTTGGATTCTACATTCCACCACTTAGTACAACAAACAAGATCAAAATCAATGGTTGTTAATACATAATGAATAGAAGAGTACTGCGCCTTAAATTTGACCTCTAATGAGGTTCAAATTTAAAAGCAAGGTTTATGCAATTGAAAACCTTATAGGTTGCATATTCACTCCTTCCCAACAAGTTCGCTCTTCTTCCTCTTTTTCTCCAACATTTTCTTGTAAGTTCATAACTCTTTTTGCTTTTAAAATAAGCGCCCATATTTCTTTTGTTTTTATTGACAGTTTCAAAAAGCTTGAAGTATAGATTGAGTGGAGGTTCTTTACTTTCGGGTTGTTTAATGGAGAATTCGTAAGGTTCGGATTTAGTTTTGGTTATAAATTTTTTGCATCAGTAATTTGTACATAATTTTAGGTGTGTAAGGCTTTGAGGGTTTGTTTAGTGGAGATAGGGTTGAGATGTATAAGGCTTCTAGGGTTTGTTGAGTGGAGATTTGTAGGGTTTGTTTAGTGGAAATTTTCAAAAAATTGTTCAATCATTTTTTTTACTATGTTTGATGTTTGAATTTTAACTAATAAGCTTCAATATGATAAAGGTTTTGTTCTCTACCTTACAGAAACAAAACTGAAATATACTGTCATTTCCACTATTAGATTTCATTGTTTCGAATGTTAATGATTGGGGATAAATATAGATCTGTTAATGAAACTAAGCTACCAGTGTGTCTCTTTTAACTTCAGTCCCACATTGCATGTTTCCTTTTGCTAAATATTTAGTAGCTTCTTTGTTGGATTGATGAGGGTAAATATGATCCCTAATATTTGCTTTAAGAAAATCATTTGAAAATCGGATACAGTCATCATTTATCAAGGCTTGTAATACACATTAATACGATGCTAGACTTAGGATTGAAATATGGAAAAGAAATTGTCCTAACAACTTTGCAGATATGATCGATCCCTTGATAACAAATTTGGCTAGTTTTGTAAATATGAATGCTCCTTTCGATTACCCAGTCCTTCCAAGAATTGAACTTACTTGACAATTGGTTCATGTTCATGCCTCTTCAACTTTTTATGTCATCATAAGGAAAGACTAAATTGTTCAGAGAAACAACCTTGATCCAATATGGCAACACTCTCTTGTTTGTCAAACTGTATACCCTCTCTCTGAGACAAGCAGAAGGCTCCTTTGGGTACCTCTGTAGGAAGTATTCTGCCAATGCAAGGCTCACAAAAAACTCACCTAGAAATGCAAGTCTGGAGTGCCCATATCCGACATACTCGGCCTTCTTCGACCTCTCATTCTCCTCATGCTGGAAAGCAAGAAATAATAGCATATCAAAATGTGCAACAGGGCTATTCTTATCAACGTTGTTCAGGACCTCCGATGGGTAACCGAGTGCCTGCTTAGCTTCCACCTGATTGTCCTCCATCCAAGCCCTGTCATGGTCACCTAAATCCTTCAAGGGTAAGCATGAACTCAACAGGGGAAACGATTTTAGTGATAATTGGGGGCTCTGAAGAAACCTCTCTACTAGTTTTTTGTCATCCATGGGTGTCTTCAAAATGTATTTTTTGGGTGGCAGTTGGTACTTTTGCCTAGGACTCCTTTCTCTGGTTCTCATGTCTTCTAATTCTTTTAGGAGCCGTTGAGCGCTGTTACTAGGACTACTACTTTCTGTGTCGCATGGAATCCTTCTGACTGCATAAATCTTGGGCTTGGGGAATACCCATCTTATTTTTGGCATTCCTTTCACTTCCTAGTTTGACAAAAATGAGTTCGAATGTGAAGAAACTCTTATAACAATAAGATTGTAGCTTATATCACAGTAAAATTGCAAGCATTAGAATGAGTTTGATGGAATAAAACAATAAATCTATTAAGCATTTGTCATAACCCGTGTCAAAAACCATCCCACCTTTCCCAGTCTAGTTACTATTTCCAGCTAGTCACTACCAGTCTTTACTTCCTCTCACCAACCCCAACAAACTACCGAACTACCATAGACCTATCCACAATATGAATATTAATACTCTGAGAAAATTATCTTAAAGATAAGACTTCACAATTTTCTACAATAAGGACCAAAAGATTTTCTACAATAAGGACCAAAAGATAGCAACAGTAGCAATCAGTCAAGTAAGCAAAAGATAGATGGCATCTACTAATCATCTCCATTCTTCATCGAGTCATTTTAATATTATTGACCATTAGAAGCAACATCAGTTAAAGAATTATAAGGGGAATCAATAAAGACAGACCAGCAATCATACTAATCATATGATTACTGAGGCTTAATGAATGAAAAAGGATATTGACTAAGAGTGAATTAGTTAAGGCTCAAACCAATAATATAAAGGTGTGTGATTTGCACTTTAATTAATATATTCAGATGATGAAGAGATACAATACAAGGAGGTATGTCACTTAAAATACTATCCTTTTCCATCGATTAAGATATAAACGAAAGGACAAACACATTTCTCCAGCATCAAAGAAGGGGAAGAAAAGGCAACAGAGGAAAGAACATATAATAATATAATATTCAGACCTACAATCCTTGGTATGAGTGTGACGTCACACATACATTGCATAGTGAATCCATTGATCATTTTCTCTCTACCAAATTTTGTATGCAATTGAGGAATATGATATCAGGATGTGATTGATTATATATATTGCTGACTTGGAGATATTTTAAAACAGGATTTATGTGTGAAATACTATGTGTGCTTTCTAACTACTGTAATGAGCCATGGTAGGGGAAATGAGGGATCACGGGTGAGAAAACGATGATGAGGTCACCTTTGACCTCAATTCACTTGTTTACCTACAGCTACGCTCAACTTTTCCTCTCTCTGGAGTCTGATGCAGTAATCTTCAAATTAATTAAGAGTTAAGTCGCTACATTGATATTTGTTCTTTCTCTCTCTATCAGTTGGTGCTCTGCATGGTAGTATGATAATGAGTCAATTACTCCCCTTTCAGGATTGCCTTGTAGATGACTCTTTTTCCTCCAAATACACATCCCTTTTCTCATCGATTGAATTGTCACTCAAATCAGTACAAAACTAGGCAATATAATTTGCAGTTTATTAAATGCATTCTGAAAATGGAGTTTAGAACGAAAAAAGCTGAGCATAATAGTAAATAGTGAAGTGATTGTGGTACTTCTATAAGTAATTAAGTAATATTGACAATTATCAAGGTTCACAACATTGTACCAAACCCAAGTACGAGTAGGAGTCACGACCATCTTGCTTGTGTACACCCACCCTGTTGTATGGTGGGGAAGACATTCCACCTGACTATGCTTGAGTTTATAAAAAAATTTCCCATTTGAGAACGTGACATTCTATTTGTTATCATATCTTAGTTTGGAACAGAAGATGAGGTAAACACAAAAGGGTTTGTCTGCTATTTTATATAGTTAAAATTGGGAGATAAGCTAATTATGGATTGGGATAGTAGTAGCCTAATAAGTCTTGAAAGCAAAGATTCATGCATTTTGATGAACTGATGCCCACATTCTTCTCAAGATTTATATGGAGGGGCTTCCATGATTTAGTTCCTTGTAGGGTCACATTCTATTGGTGTTTAGAGAGAGGACAAAAATAGTGATGTAAAAAGCCCCACAAGAGACCTTGAAATAGCACTCACACAAGAGTGGCAATTTGTGGTAGTGAAACTTATATATTATTATTATTATATATTTGTGTTTTGTTGTATTTCAATTGCACTATGTTAAATATATTAAGGATTTGTCCTACATTTTATATTTATCATTTATTATTATAGATTATGTTTGCTTGTTTGGACTTTTTAAGACCTGTCTACTATTTGTTATTACACAAACAAGTACATGTTTATATTTAAGTATCTTATGATGTATCTAATTCCATTTATTTATCTTGAAACTATTGATGCCTTTGTACACAAATCTGCCCAAGGAAACTAGTGTTCCATGTGAACAACAGCATCCAAGTGACAAACAACTCCCAATTGAAGCAAATTTGATTGCTCCAACTACAGATTTGACAGCTCCAACTACAGATTTGATAGCTCCAACTCCTTCAACTGCAAGCTCTTCATGAATTGTTTGATTGTCCAGTAGTACTATAAATTGACTTCCACTCATAAATTGGAAGTACTAATGTCAAAGTTCAATTATCACATTGTCCTTGTCCTAGGTTACATGTATGTATGAAGTGTGAAAAATAGCACAAAGACTATTGTGCTTTGCCTATTGTTATATGTAAGAATGGAGAATAGCATATTGTTATCTACAAAATATGGAGAATACTGTGGAGACTAGGTGCTTTATTTAAGCACTTTATGCTATGAATGAACAAGTATGTACAAGTAATGTGAATATGGTATCGATATATGAATAAAAAGATTATTAAAGTAATGTCTCTTCTAGCTTTGTTATGAATATAATTGGTTGCAAACTTATGATACTATAATTACTATAAAGAACTTTAGAACTTGAATACTAATTATACTATTAAGATGCAATGAATAGTGGAATGTATTAATGCAAAATTAAACATTGTAATTGATAGTCATCCATTGCACATTTATTGAATAGTATGCTATTAACATGCAATGAATAGTGGAAACCATTGATGCGAAATTAAACATTGTAATTGATAGTCATCCATTGCACATTTATTGAATAGTATGTATGGAATTAGTTATATTAATGATGTTTGTATGATTATTGCCATAAAAAGTATATCGATGAAAGAATGACACTAAGTGCAAGATATATCTTAGAACTAACTGATGCTCGGTAAATTCTAAGAAATGTTCCTCGTTGCAAATAGGTTTTTCATCTCCATATTACAAAAGAATGGATTGTCTTGATGCATTTGTTTCATTAGATCGTGATACAGATCGCCTATCTGAAAGTCCACAATCTAGTATTCTTGAAAAAATTCTACAACTTCCAGACGAATGCCAAAGGAAAATATTGGAAAGATATTTTTATGATAAGCATGTTGTCATGTTCAGATATGATGGATGGGGAGATATTCAACCAATACCACACACTAATCAAATTTGTGTTCTATCCCCATCCATGACTAATGGTGAATTGATTTACTTAAAACATCTGGTGTGGAAATATAGGGAAGCTCATATCATAGTTCATTGTGAAGATATCATAAGACATTTCCCTCATGGAAATCACACTGCACAAGAATTGACAACCATTTTCAATCTAGCATGCAAGACATTATTCTGCAAACCATCACCATTTAGCACAGTTGCTGAAGAGGAAACACTTTTATCCATAATAAACCTTGTGGTAACATATCCAATATTTTTAGTTGAATGGATTATAAGACATGACAACACAAAAATTATTGGGCAATGGTATGATAATGATATGTGAGCATTGGCAGCTAAGACCATAAAGCACCATTACTCATGTCATTTTTATTTGTATTTGAGAATAATTTCGAGCCACTTGGCATTCATCTTGTAGTGGATATTGGGAGATGGCGCTTTCTTTATTGATGAACTAACGATTACAAGATGACAATCACTAGAAGAATATAGTAATGATGTATAAGCTTATGCTTACTATGAATGAAAGTTCACAACTCACATGTAAAAGCTAGAACATTTTTCACTCTGACATAGCATAATATGTATCTAGGTATTTCAATGTCATTTGCTTCTTAGTGAAGTATCCATCGAGGCTTCAACAAATGTATTACAATATGTATCTAGTAATCTCCATCTCATTTTATAATATATTAGAAGTTGTTTTGAACTTTGACTGTTGCAAACATGCAAATAGCTTTGTTGAGCTAACCATTTTTTTTTGCAAAGCTGACTAAGAACTCGTAAAAGTTTGATCTACTATGTTCAATGTGTGCACAATGATTATGCCACACAATAGATTATTTTTTGCATATGTAGAATAAGAACTGGTGAACTAATTAATGACATCTAATGCTGTGAAGGTTTGATTATGCTTTTCTTAATATGACACTTTGATTGCAAAGTAGGAAAATCAACAAGGATCAAATACACAAGCTTGGCAGTTGAGTGAAGAAAAAAATAGTAAGTAAAGTTATACCTTTGATTAGAATCTAGAAATTTCAAAGTTACGAGTTTCCAAAATCTACTTGTTTCTTTCTGTATTAGTCTCTGAAAGGAGCTTGCTATGTTCATCTCACACTAGAAGCTTTCTAGGTAGTTTATTCCTTCTCCTGTGATTTAATAAAATATGTAAAGCTTTCCCTCAATGCACAAAATTTACATACAGTTGAACTATCAAGGCAAGAATTCATAGGCACTCTTGCAGCCTTTCTATATTTTCATTTATAATACAATTTTTTTGTGCTCTTGCTGTCATTCTTAAGAGTTGATTGTAGTGAATAATGTTGTGATGAAAACTCTAGGAACCATTGGGAACAAAATGTAAACCAAATCTCCAAGGATGACCAATAGACTATGTTCTATGCTCCATCAAAATTGGTTGAGATTCTATATTTGTCATAGTCCAACAATATGTAGACTATTCGCATCAACCTTGCAGTGATGGATCTATAGAAATATTTTCAAAGTAACTTTGTTTTCGACTTCAATCACTGCTTATGTTTCTCTGAGTTCTCCTTTATGAATGCTCTTTTCTTGAAGGGAAGGATTCACTTCCTACTCATAGGTATATAAAGGATAGTTGTTCTGGAAGTATTGAAAATCATAAGCATACACAAAATAATAATCAAACTATAATTTCACTAAATCAATAACCATATATTATAGTTAGTGAAAGGCTATCATTTGTGAAAAACCTACCAGCAAAAAGTAATGTCTCACACCAAGAAACAACAGTCATTTTGAGAGCTCCAAATTATTTTGGATGGGATCTAATTGAGATTGAATTTCTTTGGCCATAGATGCCTTTCATTGATCCATAAGGTAATGCTGACCACCTATTTTGTTAAAGCTTTAGAACTGATTGGCCCCCTTTTCTTCTTCTGTAGAATATCATCCTTTGTGCTTAGGAGTGGCAGCTGATAATATAGTAAATTTATTTCTTGTTTTAAGTTCGCAATTTTTTTTTAATAAGCCAAAGCAAAGAGGTGAAAGGAAACTCGATGTGGTTGACTTCCCTGTCAACCACACACACTTCACTATTAGACCTCAGAATTTCCAATTGACTATCTCCTATGCCATGCCTATTTTTAATCCTATCAGAGGTCCAATTTTCCTCAATTATAACACTCTCCATTAGTAGGAGCCACACCTTTGCAAGGTTCATATTCATTTGCCCATATTTGATCTTGCTAGAGAATTTCAAGTGAGAAAATAGAGAAAAAATATTATGCTCTTTTTTAAGGCTCAGGATATTGCCAAACACAATCTCATGAATCTTGATATTCTCATTAAATGAATAACTAAACAACCTCAAAATTTCTTTGACAAACAAACATTCAATTAAGAGACACTTCAAAGTCGTAGGTGTTCTATAGAGTGTGTAGAAATTGAGCTCACCATTAGGAAGCTTGTGTGGAAGTCTACGTATAATTAGTCTCAAAAAAATATTTCTTCTTGGATTCAACTTGTCCACCCCAGATGTTCTCAATGCATTTATGCCACTGAGAATGCTCAAAGTTTGTAGCTCACCAATAATTTAGGTGGCAGAAAATATCATCATTGTGCTTGAAACAATGCTATTGCCAAAATATCAAGTGTCTCATCTAATTCCAACTCTCCAAATTGCCTTGAATCTTTAGATCTCGTGATCTCTAGTCACACAGCCTAAATTGGATCCGATGCTTGCTTTCTTTGTACATTTATGCTCCAATTTTTCAATTAATATTTTGTTGTTGCCATTTTTAAGGTTTTCCTAGTGACTATCAGGTATTTGATCATGAAGTATGTGATAAAATGTTGATGATAAAAAATGTTAAATAATCAAATCCATCAATATTTCCAATGCGAAAAATAAAGAAACCCCCATTTTAGGAAACCTATCATTCTTAGGAGCAGAAAGAGAGGAACTGTCGGATAACTGATCAATCATCAGAATGAGATACCCAAAGAAAGAAGAAATGATGGATCATGGACTACATTATGAAGTGTTAATGATAAAAAATGTTAAATAGTCAAATTCATCAATATTGCTAAATGAAAAATAAAGAAAACCCTATTTTAGGAAACCTGTCATTCTTAGGGGTAGAAAAGACAGAAACTGTTATATTTGAAGAAGTTGGAGAGGATGTACTAGATATCATTAATACTGTCAAAAATGCAGAAACCCCCCATTTAGACTTACAATCACAAGGTCAATAACCCAACCATTAAAAGGGGATATCAGACTAAGACAACATTGCGAACAAGAAAATCATTAAGGTCCTTGTAAATCATATAGAATTGATTTGAGTTTTAATAAGCCGTCTTAACTAATAGATTCAATATTATGGCATAAAGATGTAATTACTATTGCCTCCCACATATAAGGCATAAGGGTGTGTCTCATGTCTGGGATGTCTTTGTAAGAGCAAAGAAGAATGTAACTTCAAATATCTCCATAGACGAGGTTCATTCTAGAACTAACACAATTAGAATGATTTTCTTTGAGTTTAACAGTTTTCATGAGTCTTTGTAATGGAAAAAGATGCAAAATTTTAGAGTAATGTATGTGGCTACAGATTGGTGATTTGGCAACATCCTGCGATGGTTGTTTGCATTGACAACAATTATGAACAAGAGTAAACCTTGAACCGATTGTGTTTTGGATATTTTCCAGTTTCACAATTTTAGGAGATGAATAGTTTTGATAACATCTCAACAGTGATACTACTTGGAAACAAAAAAAAAAGTGTTTGGACACTGCACTTCGCAAGTTTAGTCAAATTGATCGCATTTTCAAGTGATATAACACATTGTTTATGTAAAAAATTAGTGAAAAGGACCAAATTAAGACACGAACTGAGATATCTGTTGCTCTCAATTTTTTGAGATTGTTAGAATTTTGATTAGCTATTTCCTAATATTGTGCATAAAACTCCCAAATAAAATTGGGAGGGAAGTCACCAACAAGAAACTTCCTTTGGCTGCAGATGAAAGCTTGAACTCAACTACTACTACTATCAATGGATTTACTGGTTATCTCATGTGCTATTTGTAACGTATTATTAAATATATTATAATAGTTTTGATTCTACTACAGAGCAGATCTAGCAAATATTGTAAATGAAGCTACTTTGGTGGTTGGGAAAACACCAACAATGGATCAACATGCAAGGTTGCCCCACTATCCAAAAGGCCTTCTGAATGCTTTCTTAGATGATAATATATTAAACTTATATTACTCTAGAAATGCAAATACAAGTACAGAGATAGGCATGGACAGAGCTCAATTAATTAATGGTATCTATCACATTTGGAACCAATGTATCAAATGTATGTCAGTATTTTGTATTTTGTCTGATTATATCATTTCTCAATTATCAATCTTACAATAAGCACATTGATATGTCTATCCTGAACACATTATTCATCATCCACTAAATTTAAGAAAAAGACTCAATGTGAATTGATGCCCACATTCTCCTCATTATGTGGAGGACCTTCCATGATTTAGTTCCTTGTAAGGTCACATTCTATTGGTGTTTGGAGAGGGGACAAAAATAGTGATGCAAAATGCCCAACAAGAGACCTTAAAATAGCACTCACTCAAGAGTGGCAATTTGTGGTAATGAAACTTATATATTATTATTATATATTTGTGTTTTGTTGTATTTAAATTGCACTATGTTAAATATATTAAGGATTTGTCCTACATTTTATATTTATCATTTATTATTATAGATTATATTTGCATCTTTGGACTTTTTAAGACCTTTCTACTATTTGTTATTACACAACCATTGAGGAATACTAGAATGAGAAAAGAGCATCTAGGAAACAAAGCCTTAATGAGAATATATTGCATTAACTACAAGTGACATCTTTGGTGTTTGGACAGAGGACATAAATAGTGATGTAAAAGGCCCCACAAGAGACCTTGAAATAACACTCACAGAAGAATGGCAACTATGGTAGTGAAACTTAGATTATATTTGCTTGTTTGGAATTTTTAAGACCTTGAGTAAATTAAGTTTTCCTATTTTTGATCATTAGAATATCTCATTGGTAAAAGAGAATATTTGATTTATTTATGAATAGAAACTTTCACCAAATTTCTTTAAAAAAAATAAAAATGAAAATTTCAATGCTAATTATTGTTTTTTTGAAAGTAAAGCTACAAGCCCATATTTTCATGTACTGCATCTTGAATGTTAATTGGTTACTCTAATAAATAAAAAATAATAAAATAACGCAAAACTAAACAGTATTATTGTGCATCTTGTTGATTTTTCTTTTCAATTAGGAAAACTTGTGCTATAGACAATACTCGTGACATGTGTTTCAAAATCTTCAGCAATTACTTTCTCTATTGGGAGAATTATACTACTGACTAATATAACTAGCTTTAGAAATTTAAAGGACTGTAGAATTTGACAATTGGAAAGTTGATAACAGACTTTACAACTTGAAAATGGATAAGCAAGTATGTATTCCAAGGCCGCAGTGGGACTGTCCCATTATAGGACCAATTGAATCAACCACAATGTGACATGTCTTCATATTTGACTGCTCATGTGTTGAGCAATCTCTAAGGACACTGATAGGCGAGGAATTTCTAAAAAATGCTTCAAGAAAATTTTTCTATGCTGATATTGTTTCACGATTCTTGTTGAATTGTATGGACTTTGTACAAGAAGCAACAATCATTGAGAAACTAGCAAATGCTTATGTACGAGAGTACTTTGTGCCACCAACGGGATGCCATGAAGCAATTTGTGCATATCAAGGAACTCCACATGCATCTATTGTTGGCAGCCTCTTTTCCCATAAAGCAGTTGAAGAGTGTGAGGTTGCATCATGCATTTATAGTGTTGTGCATCTAGCTATTACTAATGAATGTGATCTTGTTCTAGTTCATGCGTTAAATGCACACACTGCTCATTTGGGTGAACGTCTTGTGACAAGAGTGACAAATTTGTACAATGCATTGATGTCTTTGTACACAAATCTACCCAAGGAAACTAGTGTTCCATGTGAACAAAAGCATCCAAGTGACAAACAACTCCCAATTGAAACAAATTTGACTGCTCCAACTACAGATTTGATAGCTCCAACTCCTTCAACTGCAAGCTCTTCATGAACTGTTGGATTGTCCAGTAGTACTATAAATTGACTTCTGCTCATAAATTGGAAGTACTAATGTCAAAGTTCAATTATCACATCGTCCTTGTCCTATGGTTACATGTATGTATGAAGTGTGAAAAATAGCACAAAGACTATTGTGCTTTGCCTATTGTTATATGTATCTACAAAATATGGAGAATACTATGGAGACTAGGTGCTTTATTTAAGCACTTTATGCTATGAATGAACAAGTATGTACAAGTAATGTGAATATGATATCGATATATGAATAAAAAGATTATTAAAGTAATGTCTCTTCTAGCTTTGTTATGAATATAATTGGTTGCAAACTTATGATACTATAATTACTATAAAGAACTTTAGAACTTGAATACTAATTATACTATTAAGATACAATGAATAGTGGAATGTATTAATGCAAAATTAAACATTGTAATTGATAGTCATCCATTGCACATTTATTTAATAGTATACTATTAACATGCAATGAATAGTGGAAACCATTGATGTGAAATTAAACATTGTAATTGATAGTCATCCATTGCACATTTATTGAATAGTATGTATGGAATTAGTTATATTAATGATGTTTGTATGATTATTGCCATAAAAATTATATCGACGAAAGAATGACACTAGGTGCAAGATATATCTTAGAACTAACTGATGCTCGGTAAATTCTAAGAAATGTTCCTTGTTGCAAACAGGTTTTTCATCTCCATATTACAAAAGAATGGATTGTCTTGATGCATTTGTTTCATTAGATCGTGATACAGATCACCTCTCTGAAAGTCCTCAATCTAGTATTCTTGAAAAAATTCTACAACTTCCAGACGAATGCCAAAGGAAAATATTGGAAAGATATTTTTATGATAAGCATGTTGTCATGTTCAGATATGATGGTGTTGGAAATGATTGAAAAAATCATGAGGAAAATTGTTGGAATGATCATATGGAACTGATAAAGAATTTTCTCAATCATTGTTTTGTCATTGATGTCAAACTTGCTACTTGTAGGAATGACAATTGCTTTAGTGATCCAAATACTATCAAGTGGTTGATTGACATTGAGGAGGCAATCAATAAGATGTAACTAGAACACCTAGAGAAAGGTTGAAGTTATGATGTTGGAATGAAGTAGAAGGATCAGCTAAGCCATTGATGAAAAAGTGTATTGATGACATACTCTAAGACATAGAGAATGGGCACACTGAAACATATCAAAGATGTAAGGTTTTAGCTAAGACATCTGTAAAGCCTAACTAAAATTCATTAGAGAGAGGGAGCTGAGCAAGCTAGTAGGTGCCGAACATATTCCTAGTTGAAGTCAAGCAAGTTCAACTTCAAGTGCCGAGTGAACTTCAGATGCTGAGTAAAATCAAGTGTCGAGCAGAAACAGATGTCGAGTGAACTTTAGATGCCGAGTGAACTTTAGATGCCGAGCATCAAAAAACCAATAGTGCCGAGTAACATAGAGATGTCGAGCATCAGTAAACCAATAATGCCGAGTTGCTACATTATTTTAAAAATTGAAGATTCGCCAGATCTAAGCCGACAAGGTTGTTATCTAGAAGTCTGTGAATTAAATAGAAGATAAGAATAATGAGCTGGTTGCATAGAATACCATGTAGAATGTTTTTGGAGATTACAACTGGAGTCTAGATGAAGTTTCTAGATAAGAGCAAGATATAGGGTAGATACATTGTATCCTACCTAATCCATTTGAAACCCTAAAGTTGGAAAGGGAGAATCGAGCGGCAAAGGAAAATCAGATTTCTATTTAAGGAATCATAAGGTCACGAAGCAAAGAGAAAGAGGAGGTCAAGCATGAAAGCATAATTGTTGAAGGAGGTGCTAAAGAGAAAGAAAGCACATTTACTCTGCTTCAACAGATGACCATAGATATGGATGCATTGGTATGATGAGTAAGAAGAGTCAAGAAGACGAAGCTTGAGATGACAAGCTGTAAGAACTTAAGTGATTAAAAGCCAAGCAAAAGGATTGAACTGAAGAGTGATCTAAAATCTGCAGAGTATGTTGTAAGTTGTATCAGATCAACAATCCATTATTGTTACTCTCTAGCAATTGTAACAGATAGTTTAAATCTTATGGACTTAGGTTGGTTTAATAGCCATGTTGTAAATCCTTTAACAAGGTGACATTCCAAGTGAATGTTCTAAAG
The DNA here is from genome assembly GCA_028749045.1 of Cupressus sempervirens. Classification (NCBI taxonomy): domain Eukaryota; kingdom Viridiplantae; phylum Streptophyta; class Pinopsida; order Cupressales; family Cupressaceae; genus Cupressus; species Cupressus sempervirens. The sequence goes on from CM053785.1 coordinate 378,007,646, forward strand.
TCCTTTGATTAGGTCCATTCCTAACAGTATGGTGAAATCCTCTAACAAGGTCACATTTAATAATGTGTTGTAAGCCTTTAACAGGGCAGGCTTTTAATAGGGCATCACTTTAGAAGAGTGAAAATCAAGTAGCATGTTATTGGTGTTTTTTCCCAAATTGGGTTTCCACGTAAATCATTGTGTCATGTGTTGATCTTGCATGTTTTATCTCTGCATGTTGATATACTGTAACTTGCTAATATGGTTGATCTAAGTTTGGATGGATGAAAAGTCTATGGATTCATTAAAAGTAGTGAAAAAGTATTATTAGGGCATTTGGACCTTGAATAACTGATTCACCCACCCCCCCCCCCCCCCCCCCCCCCTCTCAGTTATTCTAAAGAATTCTAACAGATGGATGGGGAGACATTCAGCCAATACCACACACTAATCAAATTCGTGTTCTATCCCCATCCATGACTAATGGTGAATTGATTTACTTAAAACATCTGGTGTGGAAATATAGGGAAGCTCATATCATAGTTCATTGTGAAGATATCATAAGACATTTCCCTCATGGAAATCACACTGCACAAGAATTGACAACCATTTTCAATCCAACATGCAAGACACTATTCTGCAAACTATCACCATTTAGCATAGTTGTTGAAGAGGAAACACTTTTATCCATAATAAACCTTGTGGTAACATATCCAATGTTTTCAGTTGAATGGATTATAAGACATGACAACACATAAATTCTTGGGCAATGGTACGATAATGACACGGGAGCATTGGCAACTAAGATCATAAAGCACCATTACTCATGTCATTTTTTATTTGTATTTGAGAATAATTTTGAGCCACTTGGCATTCATCTTGTAGCGGATATTGGGAGATGGCGCTTTCTTTATTGATGAACTAACGATTATGAGATAACAATCACCAGAAGAATATAGTAATGATGTATAAGCTTATGCTTACTATGAATGAAAGTTCACAACTTGCATGTAAAACCTATAACATTTTTCACTATGACATAGCATAATATGTATCTGGTTATTTCAATGTCATTTTCTTCTTAGTGAAGTATCCATTAAGGCTTCAACAAATGTATTACAATATGTATCTAGTAATCTCCATCTCATTTTATAATATATTAGAAGTTGTTTTGAACTTTGACTATTGCAAACATGCAGATAGCTTTGTTTAGCTAACCATTTTTTTTGCAAAGCTGACTAAGAACTCGTAAAAGTTTGATCTACTATGTTCAATGTGTGCACAATGATTATGCCACACAATAGATTATTTTTTGCATATGTAGAATAAGAACTGGTGACCTAATTAATGACATCTAATGTTGTGAAGGTTTGATTATGCTTTTCTTAATACGACACTTTGATTGCAAAGTAGGAAAATCAACAAGGATCAAATACACAAGCTTGGCAGTTGAGTGAAGAAAAAAATAGTAAGTAAAGTTATACCTTTGATTAGAATCTAGAAATTTCAAAGTTACGAGTTTCCAAAATCTGCTTGTTTCTTTCTGTATTATTTCCTTAAGATCCATGTTAGAATTTCATAAGATCTCTATTGGCATAAGTTTTTGTGTTCAAAGTAATGATTGCCAACAAAAGAAGCCAAAGAAATGATGTGCTTCAAGAATAGATCTCAGAGAAGCAAAATTACTAATTGTATTGTTTTCTTGACTACAAAATCTACAATTAGAATGTCATAGAATAGATTAGAACACATATATACATTTGTAAGTTGAGACCACCCACAGTCAAAGAATTTGTATTCTGCTTTTTGAACAATGTCTCTAGATTATTGATCCCCTTGCAGTGAATGGAGCATATCCACAGAACATGATGACTAAGTTGGCTAAGAACAAAATTGAGCATGTGCCTACCTATGAAGAACTTGTAATGAAAGCATGGATGACACTAATCTTGATAATATTAGTAGGTTTTACACTATTCTTCACAGTGGACAATACTCCATGATTTGTAATGTTAGTTGTAGTGTGTACGGTAGCCATATTGTATGCATTTGGTAGGTAACCAAGCAACATACAATAGCAGTAATGTCACTAGTCATGACAATAGTAATGACATTTAGTATTTATCGTCTGGTAGTGTTCTAATTGATCATAGTATATAAATAATGTTTATAATGTAGATAAGCTACAAGTAACTACTGACAAAAGATGATTATGAATAATATGACAACAATCATTTTTGAGCTACTATTTTCTAGAATTGCATATCGTTTTCATTTCTTTATAATTGAAATTGTTGTTTGAGATGATTGGTCATTTGTAATGTAATGTAAACATGTGTGTATTGAGGCATGTCTTAACAAAAGTTTAATTGTGCTATAGAAACACAAAAGAAGAAATGGAGAAGACATACACAAGGGTGTTCGCAAGAAATCATCTGGTCAATTTTCAGCAAATATAACATTGCCCAAGCTACAAAGACAAAAATGGCTAGGAACATTTGACATAGCAGATAAAGTAGCGTTTGCATATGATATGGCCAACATGTCAATGAGAGGCAGTAATGCATACACCAACTTTTTCCATGTCAACTATACACCTCATAGTCAATCTTCCAATGTGTAGAGCACTCATATCTCAAATGTAATGAGATCAAATAGGAAGAAAACTAAATACATGAAATTGTCTGAATTGCAAGAATGTTCTGAAAAAGTTGAAGAAAACAAAGGACATATGTCATTTTGCAATGGATCTAAAATCTGTCCAAAAGAAAAGTCATATCAAGGTGTATGGAAACGTTCAAGTGGTCATTATGTTGCACAAGTGTGGAATCCTATACAACAAAAGAAAAAATGGCTAGGAACATTTGATACCAAAGAGGAAGCTACTATCGCATATGATCTGGCTGCAATATCCTTCAAAGGATACAAAGCCATTACAAATATTGTGCATCCAGAATACAGAAATACATGAAACAAAAAGTATCTCTCACTTAGAGAAAGATCAACTTGGATTGACCCTTCAAGTTGAAAAATGTCCAATAGAAATAGGAAGAAATGGTCCAATGTCAATGGTCTATACAAATGAACATTTTGGTCAAACAATACCTATCACTAAGAACCAACACTTTCTAACCATGATGCACATGAAACCTAACATCCTTGAAAGTTTTCATAGAAATCTAGTACAAGATCTTCCATCAAAAGAACATATCAATTCCATATATGCTACTAACGTAGATAGCATGTATTCTTCAGAAAGTGACACAAAAATTCACTATCCATTATCTGAATCAACCTATCCTACTACAATTGGACTACCCAATTTTGAAATGAGTTATCAGAATATACATCCCTCAAATTTGATAAACTCATGCCCATTGCAACAACTAGAACAAGTTATTTTCCCCATGCACCTGTCTCACGAAAAATGGAATTTTGCAATTCTCAACATGGATCCAATTATAGAAAAATATGATAGTAATGTTCCCAATGAAAATGTTCCTTCATTTCTAAACAATCTTGCTACCAATCCTAATAATATAGACATGCATGGTGTTAACCATGACACATCTGACTTCTCTAGTTTCCATGTGACATCATATAATAATGTCATTGAGCTTCACCATTAAATTTATGATTCAAATGGTACAAACATAGAGCAATCTCAACATTATTTCTATTGTTGGATGACATAGTCATCATATCATATTTGATGTGGAGATGTGAAGAGAACGTGAAAAAAGCATAAAGATAACATGGAGGCATGATTGAAGAAAAGAATAGTAGCAATTTTTGTATTCGCTACTTGTGTTTTGTATTAGCATTTTTCTTTACTTCATCAATGACTATTTAATATTGTGGTGGCGAAGTGAAGAGGAAAGATGAAAAAAGCATAAAGATAACATGGAGACATGACCAAAGAACAAGAGGAGTATCAATGTTTGTATTTGCTACTTTTGTTTTCTATTAGCATTATGTTTTTTGAATATTTCATCAAGGGATTCTAATGATGCAATATGTTATGTGTTTTGTAGTCTAGTATCATAAGATATCTTTTTTTAATATGCAATAGTAGAAGAGATAAAAAGTATAAGTTTTTGTACTGCCTACATGTCTTCAGGTTACATTTATCATTGTGAAATAGTGTATGCAATAATTCTTGTATAATAATATCAATGTGGAAGTACACTTTTCTTGTCATGACAACCATAGTCCAAATCTAAAAAATCATTCTATGAAAGTTGAATTGTTCCATACTAGATACTTGTGAATAGATGGGAACTTAGCATTTTGTTTTTTGAATATTTCATCAAGGAATTCTAATGATGCAACATGTTATGTGTTTCCTATTCTAGTATCATAATATATCTTTTTTTAATATGTGATAGTAGAAGAGATAAGAAGTACAAGTTTTTGTATTGCCTAGATGTCTTCAAGTTACATTTATCATTGTGACATAGTGTATGCAATTATTCCTCTATAAAAATATCAATGTGGAAGTACACTTTTCTTGTCATGACAACCATAGTCCAAATCTAAATCATTCTATGAAAGTTGAATTGTTCCATACTAGATAGTTCTGAATAAATGGGACTGCATATTGCAATGTATAGTATAGTTTCTTATGGCAAGTGTAATTTTAAAAAATAGAAAAATCTGAGTAAATAATCCAAGATAATTAAAAATAGTATCTTGAAAAGATGCATCTTGTCATGCAGGAAAGCAATATCCGCATGTAGAAAAGAAACATTATGCAACTATACAAGTGACAAGAAAACCAAGGTCATACTAGTCCTTCCTAAAACATAAAATGATACAAAATCAAATAGAAATTATAGACCTAGAGCATTACAAGCCAACAAGTCAAGATAAAACTTGCAGTATTGACATTGTACTAGAAAATGAAGGACTATGCAAAGTACCAACATTCAAGTACAACATAGGAGACTGCTTATTTGACTCCTTGGAATTCCTACTAAATTATAGATATACATCACTTGAGCTAAGAAATGGAACTATTGATTACTTTTTACAATGCAAACAAGAAGGTGAATCAGAAGCATTACATTTGTATAGTACAGAACTTCATCCAAAAACTCTATATGAACTGCACTGAGTACATGATCCAGAAACATATTTGCACAGAATGCGACATTTTGCAAAGAAAAATATACACAATGGAGAAGTCAGACTATGGGGAGATATATTCTGCATTCATTGGTTATCCAAGTGGTTAAAAATACAAATATGCATTTGGTCAAAAACAACAACAAGAAAGTACTTGCACTTCAATGAATCAATAGAAGAAGAAGCATACTTAATCCTCTTTCATGATACAAATCATACTGCTGGTCACTTTGAACCACTACTAAGATTATAGTCAAAAAGAGTCATTCATCGAGCACAAATGCAATACAACAAACTGAAGAGATTTATAAAAGAGCATAATGCACAACACATTGTAGAAGTTGCAAACAAAAATTATATAGGACATGACAAGGTGCACATTAAAAATATCAAACTAGAGAGTCCTAATAGAAAGCATGTACTTTGACTATGTCACCTCAAGAGATTTATCAGAGATTTTCCAAGTAATACTAGGAAAAATACAACAAATGCACTTTGACTATGTCATCTTAAGAAATTTATTAGAGATACACAAAATAATACAATGAATGGTGCAAATTGGAGCAAGAACACTCAAAATAAGTCAACATGGACATCTAGAATCCAAAGAACAAAAAAAAGAGGTAGGACAGTGTCATCTGCTAAAAAAACAAAAACTGGATTGTCACCAATAGAGATATTTGAAACAACAATCCAGGATACACCAAAACACACATGCTCAATTTGTCAACTATTGTGTTTCATGAAAGACATCAGACCAATGAAACAAAAGGAAATGAACAACTATTATACTTTGACACAAATAAAATATGAAGCACCAAATAATTTCATCTGTCGAACATGCTTGTTTGCATTGAAACACTTCAAGCTTCCAACATATAGTACACCAAAAAATATTAGAATTAATGAACCAATAGAAGATGTGAAAATCCTATCACAACTGGAAGAATGACTAGTTTCAGTGAGAATTGCATTTGCTCAAATATGGGAACTGAGATACAAAAGATCACAAGTGGGACTGATACGTTCTATTATCAATGTTCCTGTGAACATGAATATCATACAAAATGCACTACCACAAACAACCAATAGCACAACAACTATTGTCATTGCTCTCAAAAGGCGCCTAGAATACAAAAATGCATTTCAAATTGGAATGGTGCGGCCAAATGTAGTGATGCAAGCACTCTCAAAACTCACAAGTACACCACTATACATAATGGAAAATGTTAAAATCAAAGAAGATTGGAAAGAAGTTCTTCAGATTAATGTCAAGAATGAAAGGACATATGCAAGTTTTGAAGATGAAACATCCTCTCCATTTAGTGAAAATGCAACACAGTCAAACGATGACGAAGAACATAATGAGCCTTCAAAAACCTTGGTACATGGATTCACCGAATCTAGATCCATACATAAAATGCAAGACAAGATAATTGATGTTACACCTGCACAAGAGCACCACCCAATTGGAATATTCAAAGACAAATATGTTGAGGAAATGAATTTTCCCACATTATTCTTTAGAAAACCATGTGACGAAGACATCATTCAAAAATTTTCTTACCAAAAGATTGCACGATGGGAACTCTTGCAATCAAAAAGGCACTTTGCATACCACATGAAAAGTATCTTCTTTAAGACTATCAAGATATTGGTGCAACAGGTACTCTCTACAATGTGGATAAGAATATGAAAGGGACAATTGAAAGGACGTAAATTGCAAGCGAAAGATGTTAAGAAAAAACCCAACTTGGAAAGAATTCTTAAATCAGACATTGGATACGTTGACTTCAAAAGAATAAGAATATTACCAGACTACATACACCAACTTAAGAAGAATGTTTTCACAATCATATGCCAACTAGGGCCTCCAACTTTTTTTGTTACTTTTACTAGTGCAGAACAAAATTGGGATCCACTATTAAGTGCACTCGAACAATTGCACAATGTGCATCAGTCAAAAATTGAACAACTATAAGAGTATGAAACAAAAGGTGACAAATTCAATCTGATAAAGAAGGACCCAGTGACTTGTGCATGATATTATAGGCACAAAATAGATGTAATGAAGAAATTAATTTTAACTGATGAATCATTCTTTGGAAATGTTGTGGATTACTTCTCAGTAACTGAATTCTAGAATCAAGGAAATGAACATGATCATTTCCTACTTTGGGTAAAAAATGCACCAATATATGGAACAGATAGCAATACATCCATTACAGACTTTATTGACAAGTACATTACTTGGTCAACTGAACATATAGAGCCTAGTCTTTGTACAATTCACAAGCACCACCACACAAAGCGATGTAGAAGACTACGAAAGATTTCATGTAGATACAATTTTGCTTTTTCACCCCTCCAAAGGACAATAATACTTGAACCATTGTTAGAGAAGAATGAAACAATAAGTTCAAAAGCAACAAGTATCTTTGCAATATCAAAAAAGCAAACTATGACCTATCATACACATTTCAAATGTTCTTAGATGAAATTAGAACCAGTGAAGAAGAATATATCTTGGCTCTAAGATCAACTCTACAACGATCAATGCTCTTCTTGTGATGAAAGCCATCAGAAATTTGGAACAATAGCTTTGCAAAGAGAATTCCACAACTATGGAGAGCCAATATTGATGCTCAATTTGTACTGAATGCATATGCTACAGCAATGTATTGTAGCTCATACATGACAAAAGTGGACAAAACAATGACAAATACATTTAAAAGAATACGTAATGACCACAAACAAGATAGTATTGATGCAATACGAATGATAACAAAGCTAGGAGATGCGCTACTAAATTTACAACAAATGTCATCACAACAAGCAACACACATAGTTCTATCACTGCCACTAAATCATAGCTCAAGAAAGTGCATATTCATAGACACAAGAGATGATCACAATCGTACATTTATACTAAAAAGCAATAAAGAATTACTTCAAGAACCTGATGAGTTAGAAAATGTCCTCTCAAAATCCTTAGTGGACTACTATTTAAATCAATCTCCAATCCTTCAGAGCATATGCCTTGTGGAATTTGTCTCTAAGTATAACAAAAATGACACAAAATACACACAAAAAGCAAAACTAAGTATAATACAATTTATCAACTTCAACAAACACATAGACCTAGAAAATTATTGTAGAGAACAACTAATACTCTATGTGCCATTTACAATCAATGAGAGGACATTGAAACAAAGTTTTACATCATGGGAACAAGCACATTTATACTATCAGCAAATAATCATAACAAATCAAGCAAAGTTTAATCATAACACAGCTCCTGCATGGGGTGACATGGAAAAAGCAGTCAAGGATCTAGATACTGAGAATGATGGCATGGATGGCCAAACCCTCAGAGTCAACAAACACAAGCAAATTGAGCAATATGACATACAAAAAGACATCCAACACAAGGTACACAAGATACAAAGCAACACACATTATAACACATTTGAAATCAGCCACCAACCACAAATTATGGACAACGATGAGTACCACAAACTCAGGCAGATGCTAAATAGAGAACAACAAGAAATCTTTAAAGATATTGTTAACAAAAAAATCAAAATCAACAAGAACCCATTTCATCTATTCTTGACAGGCGGAGCTAGAACTAGAAAGACTTTCATTGCAAAAGTTACATACCAAGCTCTCCTTCGGATCTACAATAAGTACATCGACAGTGATCCCAACAAACCAAAGGGCCTAATAACAACTTACATAGGAAAAGTGACACACAATGTAGGTGGAGTCACATTACATTCAGCATTCCACATACCTTTTATCACATCTGACTTCTTGCCACTCAATAGTGACATACTAGATACAATGTCAAAGCACTATGATCAGTTACGTGTACTTCTCATTGATGCGATATCATTAGTTGGTGCCACTTTTCTACATTACATTGACAAACGATTGTGTGAGATAATGCAAATGCCTACTGTACACTTTGGAAACGTTGATATAATTTTTTGTCGAGACTTGTACCAAGCACAACCAGTATTTGAAATTAAAGCAACCATGTCAGAATTGATGCCTTACAATTTTTGGATAAACAACGTTAAATGTTATTCGTTAACACGTATAGTAAAGCAAAAGGATGAAAAATTCATTAATGTTCTCAACAAAATACGAATAGGCATGCAAACAAATGAAGATTTGCACTATATCAATGAACAATGCATGAGAAAACCACCATTGGACCCAACACTGCCATTCCTTTTCTATAGAAGAATCGATGTCGATGCTCATAATACAAAAATGCTTGCAATAGTTCCTGGTGAAATGACTGTCCTTAATGCCATTGACAAACATGATGAAAATAACAATGCATTACGCCTACACACACGAACAATTTCACTCCCACATCAAATTCATCTCAAACCAAATATTCTAGTAGAACTATATGCAGGAAACTACCACACAAAAGATGGTCTACTAAATGGATCAGATGGAATATTCAAAGCATACACAAAATATAATGATTTTGACATAGTTTGGATAAGATTTAACGACAATACAATCAGACAACAACAACGCAAGAAACTCGTACAATGCTATACAGAAAAAATTGAAAATGACTGGGTACCAATACTACGCATTATTCGACCTATCCAAAAGGCATCAGTGAAAAATAAAATTATTGTATGAAAATAATTCCCTATATAGATAGCATGGGCAAGAACAATACATAGGTCGCAGGGGCTTACAATGGAGGCAATGGTTTTTGACCCCATAGGCATTAGACAACATGGATTAACATACACAACACTATCATGAACTAAAACAATTGACTCTTTATTCCTTTTAAAACTGTAGGTGCCTGCCCCTAGTTCGCATTCCAGTTATCATTGTCAAATTCCTTAGGCTGATTTTATGCATTGATTAGTTTTAGAGATACTGGATTTATAATATTATGATATTATTTCATGTCTTGAATTACAAATGTATCGGTTATTATTGCTTAGTTGATTTCATTCATGTGTTGTTAATGATGTTTTGATGATTCTTAGTTAGTAAATGTGGTTTCTTTTGTAACAATGTTAACATGATGTCTTTAATGATGATTATGTTGTATTGATAGAGATGCATTATTATATGTACGCATTTGATGTTAGACTTGTGATTTTTACAATACTTACCCCATACTTGCATGTGTATGGTGTGCGTGTGTATTTTATCTTTCTGTCTGACGTGTTTGATGTGGTTAAGGGAGGGAGTCGTAGTCACCTGCTAGTCGGGATCTACATGATGAACCACTCCCCGCCATTGTCTGTTTAGTTTAGATATATTATATACATGTACATGCTCGTCTTTTATGCAGGATGTAGGTACCGGGCATCGACTTCCCTGAATTGCCAAGATGAGCGTGCCCTATTACAAATACTCAAAAGGTGAGAATGGGAAGATAATGATCAGGTCCAATCCTAGCCATAAGCCTATAATACTTGTCCTGTAAGGAGGACTCGTAACAGACTGTCTACCCTTTTTAAAATTCGTGAGTCTTTTGTGCGTATGTTGTTTTGTGAGTCTTTGATGAATTTCTATTAATTAAGTCTAATTAATAGATTAAATTAATAATTTAATTTAATGGAGAGTTATTATGACTTTTTGAATATTTAATTATATTTAATTAATTGAGAAATTAATTAAATATAAAAAATTGAATTCGAAGATAAAAGCTATAAGTTTAAATTTAGAACGTGATTATATTTATTTAATTTAATAATAATATATTTAGAGTTCATTTTTAAATAAATGCTAAATATTATTGTTATTTAAGTTAATAAATATTTATCAATTTAAACGTTCAAAAATATATTAAAAGTGAAAAGATATTTAATTATCATAAAGATTATAGTTCGCATGATTTATGCATGAGTTGAAAATAAAATAAATTAATTTAAAAGATAAAATATGTGAACTTGATAAAGATATTTTAATAATGTGCACATGAGATTGAAGTTAATAAATTAATTTAAAGAAAAGTAAAGTGGAAAGTTAAATAAAGTAATTTAACAATTCACTTAAAGTGCATGAAGGATTAATAAAAGAATATCTTAATTAAAAAAGAAAATTAATTGTGCATGAATGAATTAATTAAATAAAATTATTATTATTTTAGAGTTGTGGTGACAGAAACCCTAAAGGGTAATTAGATTCTATATTAGAGGGTTTTGGGGTCATTATTTAGGGGAGAGTTTTTCAGACACAAGTTTAAAGGGCACACACAGGTTTGGAGAGCAATTCAAAGGGTTTGGAAAAGAAGGAATTTTTCGTAGCTTGAAGGATATTGCTTGCAGTAGAAATTTTCATCCAGCTGTTAGAGTTTTAGCATCAGTACGAGGTAGGATTTTGAAATCCCGTGAATGCAATTTTAATTGGAAATATCTGTTTGCTTCGTGATTGTTGGGTGATTGAAGTTATGTTTATCATCTCGATGGTTTCAAGATTTGATTGGTTAAAATTAGTTTATCATGGTTTATACAGAAGAATCATAGAGGAAATTAATTAAATCAAGTAGGGTTTGAAGGAAAAGAAAGATTTTGAATTAGAAATTCGAATAATTAAACTTAGTTTTCCTATTAGATTATAATGTGATTTATATATATATATATATATATATATATATAATTGTGGAGTTTGTTTAATTAGACTTAATTAATAGAAATTCATCAAAGACTCACAAAACAACATACGCACAAAAGACTCACGGATTTTAAAAAGGGTAGACAGTCTGTTACGAGTCCTCCTTGCAGGACAAGTATTATAGGCTTATGGCTAGGATTGGACCTGATCATTATCTTCCCATTCTCACCTTTTGAGTATTTTTAATAGGGCACGCTCATCCTGGCAATTCAGGGAAGTCGATGCCCGGTACCTACATCCTGCATAAAAGACGAGCATGTACATGTATATAATATATCTAAACTAAACAGACAATGGCAGGGAGTGGTTCATCGTGTAGATCCCGACTAGCAGGTGACTACGACTCCCTCCCTTAACCACATCAAACACGTCAGACAGAAAGATAAAATACACACGCACACCATACACATGCAAGTATGGGGTAAGTATTGTAAAAATCACAAGTCTAACATCAAATGCATACATATAATAATGCATCTCTATCAATACAACATAATCATCATTAAAGACATCATGTTAACATTGTTACAAAAGAAACCACATTTACTAACTAGGAATCATCAAAACATCATTAACAACACATGAATGAAATCAACTAAGCAATAATAACCGATACATTTGTAATTCAAGACATGAAATAATATCATAATATTATAAATCCAGTATCTCTAAAACTAATCAATGCATAAAATCAGCCTAAGGAATTTGACAATGATAACAGAAATGCGAACTAGGGGCAGGCACTACATCCACCCCCCCTAGAATTAGGCTTACTCCTAGAAGCCCATTACAAAGAAACGTAAATCAAACTCAGAATTTGTATCATTTCAAAGTTTGTTGTTCAACAGTTTGGTTTCAAGTTTGATGTCAATATAAGTTTGTCATTTAAATAAGTTGCAAGTTTACTAATTGCTCAAGTGATGGCGCACGTTATGCCCAGAGTTCCCAATGTTGAAACTGAGGCTCTGATACCAGATGTAACGCCCCGCTCGGGAACCCAAGAGAATTAAACCTAACATGTTACAATGTTTACTGAACTATTTTTTTTTTGAAGTTTAAACAACATCAAGATAACATTAATGCGGAAGCAATAAGAACATACATATCAAATACACATTTGCAATTACAGATACAGTTTCAATTCCTCAAGGATTCCTTTACGTTGAGTCACATTTAATAATTTTAAATTAATTAGTTTAAGTTCCAAGTACAATGTCTCAAGATCATAAAAAAATAACAGATACATAATCGCATAAGCAAATGTATAAGTATATCTAACACAATGAAAGTACATCCAATAAATAACATCCACTGCACATGTCGCAGGGTATGTGAAAATAGATACAATAAATCAGAATACATGATAACATATATACATCATCTGAAAAGAAGTCTCTGAGATATGAAATAAGAATGATAAAGGTACATCTTCTGCAACGAACATCCAACAGCTGGTAATGTAAGGGGAACCCAAATGGTAAGAAGGCACTACCTCCCGATCGCGTGGTTACCTAGTCAGGCTTCCACTCCCACCGTGCAGGGAAGATAATGAACGATCCACATACGGCTAATCAAACATAAAACATTCCTAGGCAAGGTACCCCTAATAGCCAAAACTACCTCAAAGGTAACACATGATATTCCAGAAGATAAAATAATCCAGAAAGAAAGAACACTCCATCCAATACCGACATCACATAACCAAACATCATACACAAACCAAGTATAAACCAAATACCAAGATCACAAGATAAAGTCAACAAAAGACAATCACCTCAAGTAAAAAGCCACATGTCAAAAGTACATCATCCATGAATCACCAATCATCCTCAATGAAAGTAATAACCACAATAAACACAATCAATAATAAGTACACCACTAGAGATACACAAAACTACAGAGAAGACTCAGGCTACGTACTAGGGAGTGTTATCACATGGTTGCTTGAGTTACCCTGGACTGATCTTTTAATAGACCTCGGACCCTCAAGCGTTGAGTTACCCTGGACTGGTTACTCTGAACCCCGGACCCTCAACACCACACATATGGAAACTAGAAAGCCCTCTCAAGAAGACGAGGCACTCATCTCATTCCCATCCTTAGTCTATACAAGCACTCAAGGCATGGGTAAATCAAAAATCTCTAACTTATCTTTTTAGTGTGTTTTCCCCTCATAAATTTTAATTACTAGATTATCACTTATTACACAACTTGCATAGGTTACCTTGGTACTGACCACTTTGGGTCCCGGACCCCTACTGCAAGCCACTCCCAAGTCATGTACCTAGACAACCTTTCCTAAGCACATAAAAACACAGTTGTGTCCCATACCACAACACCCATAAAGATCAAACTTGGTTCCTTAACAGGCAACCTGATAATAAGATGGTTCTCTCAACCAAGTACACATAAATGCTTCATAAAGTAAACCTCATAACTATAATTTCAATTTGAATCACATAAAACATCATGACAACTAGCCACATAAATGGTATAACAGAAATCTGGCAAAGCCTCTGGTATACATCCTAGATTGGTCAAACTAGGTCAACTCCAAAATCCACAAGTAAAGACAATACATAAAAAACAGTACAATTTCACAGTTTGGGTTTGATTTGAAAGGACATAATAAAGTCAAAAGTAACATTTTCAATTTGCATTTCAATGAACGTTTAAGTGTATAAGATTCTCAGTTTATCCCACCCAATAACCCATTCAACTATTCGACTCAAATATATATATATAAAGTTATGCTCATGATAAAAGTCAATTTTCCTAAAAGCATAGTCTGAGTATACCCATTTATTTCTTCAAGTTACAAAAGTAACGCTTTACTAATTTTAATTGAATCATGATCATTAACAATAATAGATAAATTTACATATTCGCTCAATAACTCTCGTTATAATAATTCTTAATCAAATTCAATTAAGTCAATTATTAATTTTATTTAAACCATATTTCAATTATTAATAATTTAAATAATTACTAAATTAATAATAAATTTTAATAAATAAATGTATAAAAATTATTAATAATTAATAATATAGAATATTAATAAAGTTATTAATAATTAATAATATAAATTTTATTTAATTTAAAACGTAATAATTAAAAACAAACTCAAAAATGAATTAAATACTTTTCATTTTTTTTATAATGCAAAAAGCGCATTGCTTAAACAAGCAAGCGCAGCCTTCAAGGCTTCGCTGCCGTGCGGCAGGCCTGCTGACGCAGGGCCTGCGGTAGCTCGTCTGTGCAGTACCTGCGTCAGCAGAGACTGCCGACGGTTGTACGTCGCAGGAGGTGGGTGGGGTACGGTGGGGTACCCACCCCAAATTAATAGATTTGTTATTATATATATATATATTTTTTATAATTTAATTTCATTTAAATTTTAATACAATTGCTATATATATATATATATATATATATATATATATATATATATATATATATATATTTATTTATTTATAAAATTATTATATATGAAGTTTAAGAGGAGTTTTATAAATTTATAAATTACAATTTTTATTTTATTAAAATATATGATACTCATTTTAAAACAAACTCCACAATTATATATATATATAAATCACATTATAATCTAATAGGAAAACTAAGTTTAATTATTCGAATTTCTAATTCAAAATCTTTCTTTTCCTTCAAACCCTATGTGATTTAATTAATTTCCTCTATGATTCTTCTGTATAAACCATGAGAAACTAATTTTAACCAATCAGATCTTGAAACCATCGAGATGATAAACATAACTTCAATCACCCAACAATCACGAAGCAAACAGATATTTCCAATTAAAATTGCATTCACGGGATTTCAAAACCCTACCTCATACTGATGCTAAAACTCTAACAGCTGGATGAAAATTTCTACTGCAAGCAATATCCTTCAAGCTACGAAAAATTCCTTCTTTTCCAAACCCTTTGAATTGCTCTCCAAACCTGTGTGTGCCCTTTAAACTTGTGTCTGAAAAACTATCCCCTAAATAATGACCCCAAAACCCTCTAATATAGAATCTAATTACCCTTTAGGGTTTCTGTCACCACAACTCTAAAATAATAATAATTTTATTTAATTCATTCATTCATGCACAATTAATTTTCTTTTTTAATTAAGATATTCTTTTATTAATCCTTCATGCACTTTAAGTGAATTGTTAAATTACTTTATTTAACTTTCCACTTTACTTTTCTTTAAATTAATTTATTAACTTCAATCTCATGTGCACATTATTAAAATATCTTTATCAAGTTCACATATTTTATCTTTTAAATTAATTTATTTTATTTTCAACTCATGCATAAATCATGCGAACTATAATCTTTATGATAATTAAATATCTTTTCACTTTTAATATATTTTTGAACGTTTAAATTGATAAATATTTATTAACTTAAATAACAATAATATTTAGCATTTATTTAAAAATGAACTCTAAATATATTATTATTAAATTAAATAAATATAATCACGTTCTAAATTTAAACTTATAGCTTTTATCTTCGAATTCAATTTTTTATATTTAATTAATTTCTCAATTAATTAAATATAATTAAATATTCAAAAAGTTATAATAATTCTCCATTAAATTAAATTATTAATTTAATCTATTAATTAGACTTAATTAATAGAAATTCATCAAAGACTCACAAAACAACATACGCACAAGAGACTCACGGATTTTAAAAAGGGTAGATAGTCTGTTATGAGTCCTCCTTGCAAGACAAGTATTATAGGCTTATGGCTAGGATTGGACCTGATCATTATCTTCCCATTCTCACCTTTTGAGTATTTTTAATAGGGCACGCTCATCCTAGCAATTCAGGGAAGTCGATGCCCGGTACCTGCATCCTGCATAAAAGACGAGCATGTACATGTATATAATATATCTAAACTAAACAGACAATGGCGGGGAGTGGTTCATCGTGTAGATCCCGACTAGCAGGTGACTACGACTCCCTCCCTTAACCACATCAAACACGTCAGACAGAAAGATAAAATGCACACGCACACCATACACATGCAAGTATGGGGTAAGTATTGTAAAAATCACAAGTCTAACATCAAATGCGTACATATAATAATGCATCTCTATCAATACAACATAATCATCATTAAAGACATCATGTTAACATTGTTACAAAAGAAACCACATTTACTAACTAGGAATCATCAAAACATCATTAACAACACATGAATGAAATCAACTAAGCAATAATAACCGATACATTTGTAATTCAAGACATGAAATAATATCATAATATTATAAATCCAGTATCTCTAAAACTAATCAATGCATAAAATCAGCCTAAGGAATTTGACAATGATAACAGAAATGCGAACTAGGGGCAGGCACTACAAAAACCTCTAATAGCAAAAAAATTTAAAATCAAAGAGAGAATACATCTTGAAATGTCTCACCTATAATTAAGTGCAAAATGGCAATTTGAGAATGATGATACATGTTCTCATAACACATGATCCAAGCTATTATGCACATTAAACACACAAAGTTTAAAGCCTCACATGCAAATCCCTAAAATAAATGACAAATTCTAATATTTCAACAACTTCAATGCCTACCACATACATGGTATAATGACACTAGCCAAAAAAACCATAGTCATTTCAAAGATAAAGCAATACAACACAACAAATATAGAATCTATTACAATAACAACTTTGATAAAAAATAATGAACTAAATATATGTAATATTTATGCAAGACCTAACACACCCATTGAAGAATATGCCACTATTATTCAACAAGTTATCGCATATGTCAAACCAATGACTAATCTATACATTGTAGGTGATTTCAATATTGATATGTCAACAAGAAATGCTAGGAAAAAAAATCTTGAAAAATATATGCAATACCACAACATGAATTACATCACAGAAGAAACACAAAATGTATACAATCCATCAATTGATCACATGTGGACAAACTCAAGTAATATATGTTGTTATTACAAAGCAGAAGCATACTGGATTGATCACCTTGTTACATTCATAAGGTTCCATACTCCACTCTAGATTGCTAATACATAGACAACCAAACACAAAATTAAATGAAAGAACACATACAAGAATGCAAATACATCTTACACCTAAGAGTTTTATGTATCAAAGATAATAACTCTAATTTAATAGTATATATTTCAATGTTCTACATTTCTGTGCAGCACAATAATGGAAGGAAGCAAAAGAATAGGAAAGGGAACACATGTCAAGCAAGAGCAAACAACAAAAAGGTAATAAGCTTTTCTCATCTTCAATAACATGAATTCCCACATGAAAAATGATAATTCAATACATGAATTTCTAGTATTTGAAGAAATGTTAAATATCAAACTAATACAATACTAGACTAACACTATAATACTTTGTGCAGGTCAAAACTAGGAAACCCCAATGCAATATCAATTGAGGACTTGAATGCAAGAAATGCAGGAAACACTTTTGAAGGAGACATACTTGTCGTATAGAGAAAACAAAACACGAGAGGTGCTACATGCAGACTTGACAGACTCTAAAGGAGAAATGACAATAACTTTAAATGTGACAGGGAACTTAGTACAAGAGTACAAACACAAGATAGTTCCAGGAACACCCATTATAGTGTCAGGATTTCAACTAGGACACAAAACAACCTTTGACCGTGGAGATTTAGATTGCATATTGAAGCTCCAAGATTCAAGCACAATTGAAACTATACCACGACTTTGCCAAGAATACAAATTCATACCAAGCTTCATAATCAAACAGCTACTCACAAGCACAAGTACCTATGCCATTGGTACAATAGGTGCACTACTAGTTGCAGGATGATAGATAGGCTCCCAATATCTTGTTGACATAAAAGACGAAAACAATGATGATGACAAAGTACAGGTAAAAAACACACTAAACACTTCTTCTTTCTATGCAACACGTATAGTAGTCATGTTTCTATTGAGTACAGAGTTCTAAAAGTAGAAAATAAAAATCTTTTTTCAATGACTAGCTCCAAATCAACTCTGCATTCCAAGAAGAATCCATGCAAATAGAAATCCAATTACAAAGAGGTTAGACTCCTGCAATGTTGTTTAGAAACATTGTACGATGAAATGACATGTACAAAACATTTTGCACAAGGGTCGCTACATACATCTGTACACTTAAAGACAAGAGAACATTGGATGCCTTGAACACATTGCTACAAACAACACTACAGGTAAGCAAACTCGAAGAATTAAGCACTTCAACTATTAATTAATTCTTACACAAGAAAAATTAATATCAAAACATATCTTGCAGGTTGATGGGTTTCTCAAAGTGGCCAACTCATTCACAAATCCATTTCATGCATTTTGTTCCCAATGCAACTTAAAATTTAAGGATTATGGAATGCTAGAAGACAAAATAGCTCATTGCAATAGATGCAATCAAGAGGTTCCATATGTATATTCATTACACCTAAAGACTATCGTCACAACTAAAAACAAACAAATCATCCAATGTTCAATAGACAAGTGCATTGTTGAACAACTACTACCAAGCCTGAAAGACACAAAAGTTGAGGACTACAGATAGGACAAATCAAAGTTCATCTTTATCCTTTGAGATTTCACCGAAAAGGTCAATTCACATTAAACCAAAACAATGCCATCAATCATGTTGTGACAAATGGAGATTGAACAATTTCTCACAACAAAAGGTAAACATGACTAGTCACAAATTAACATTTATTTAAAATATGAAAAGCAAGTTATTATGAGACATAAGTACAATGTACTAACATGCACAAAATGGAATTTTTAGGTACCATGGATAGCTATAATGACATATCAAGCTATAATTAATGGTAGTTACAAAAGATACTAGTCAATCTAAAGAAAGACATATAATCAAACAATGTATATGCATGAGTCTCATATCCAAGTACACTCTCTGTGTCATATATGTATAATGAAATAATGTATATGCATTGATATGTTATAAGACATACTATTGTTGTATCAAGTTGCATAACATAATTGAGTAGATGCTTTGCTAATGTAAATTATTATTCAAATACAAAAAAAATTGCATGATACGTTTTATCCTATTGCATATCCGATGTATAAAACACTATCTAAATTGCTACTTGTCATATGCAAAAACTATAATTAGGCAAGAACTTTGATGCTTTGCATCCTTGTTTTAAAATAGTTTTTGGTTTAGATTGTGTGAAAAAAAAAAATTAAAAAAAAAAAATTACACAATACTTGAATGTGTTCTAATAGTTGTGATAGGAGTTGTTCACCTAATAACTACACTTATTGACTTAATATCCAATTTTTTTGATAACATTATACCAATACTTGTGACTTTAAAGTTGTTAGTACAATGCTAACTACCCAAAATTGAATAAAATTTTCCCTAGTTATAAAAATTAACCAATGATGTGATGCCACATTAGTGATTCAACTATGGGTACCCTTTATGCATGACCATTGGTCTCACTTTTTTTTGGGTTGTTTTGCACAACTTGGCAAAAAGCATGCTGATGTGGCATCATAATGCATGACGTGGACTTGAAACCTTAGTTATAAATAGATGACTCACCAAGTAAGTTTCTATAAAAAATTGGGAGAGATTTGAAATATTTACGTAGGGTTTTGATAAGTGCAAAGTTAGGGGGTTCAAGTACTGGGTCCTCTCCCCTAGAAGTTGTTTTCAAAAATTCTATTGGATTGTGGAAAATTGATAACATTGATCATTATGTTTTGTCATTTAAGTTGTCTTCCCCTCAGTTATAATTTTAAATAAAGTGATATGTATCTTTGATGTGGAATAAAAGTGGAGTATTATAGGTGACTGCAACATAGATCATGATGTTCAAAGATTAGTCTTTCATCAGGTTTAGGATTGACATATGATCATGGTTTAGTTATACTTAGATAAGGTTTTGATTTTAATGCAATTGATGGTTATCTTTTAAATTGGATTAGATTAGGATTAGGATTATGATATATACCTCAAAT
>CM053785.1:378033452-378038452 GCA_028749045.1 Cupressus sempervirens
CAAAATTACATTTATGGAAGGAAAGGTCTTAGCTTAGCCTAAGAACTCTAACATAAAAAATGTATACAAAATTGGCTCAAGACATGGATGTCTTTATCAGGTTAACTCTGTCTCTCATTCAGCTCTAATTCATGATTCCTTCAAAGAAAATGAAATTTGGCATAGGAGATTAGGCCATCTTCATTTTCGAGGACTATCTTCTATAGGAAAAATGGTAACAGGTATATCTAATCTTAATCCATTTCATGAAGGAACTTGTAAAGGTTGTGCTCTAGGAAAGAATATCAAAACTACATTTCATAATAGTCAAACCAAATCCAAAGAAATTCTAGAACTTATTCATTCAGACTTATGTGGTCATATGTCAGTTCCATCTCTAGGAGGGTCTCTATACTCTAAAACTAAATTAAATTTGAAGGGATACACAGATTTTGATTAGGCAAGAAATTTAGAGAATCGTAAGAGCACTTTAGGATGTTGTTTTACTTTGGGCCCAACAATGATATCTTGGTTTAGTCAGAAGTAGTCTTCAGTAGCATAGAGTTCTACAGAAGCTGAGTACATAACTGCATCTATGGGAGTAAGAGAAGCTGTATGGTTGAGGAAACTTCTATTTGGATTATTTGGGAAGCCACTTCCACCTACTACTATTTATTGTGACAACTAGAGCTACATCAAGCTATTTCTTAATCCTGTGTTTCATAACAGATCAAAACACATCGAGATGCCTTACCATTATGTTTGAGACATGGTTGAGAAGGATGTAATCAAGCTAGAATATATTAGTACAGAGGATCAAATTGCAGACATTCTTACCAAACCACTTGCTAAGACAAAGGTGAAATTTTTCCATAAAGAACTTGGTATGATTGTAAAATCTGAGGACATGTCTCAGAGAAATTGATATATATATATATGTGTGTGTGTGTGTGTGTGTGTGTGTGTGTGTGTGTATAAAATAAATAAAACTTGTGATAATTCTTAAGAAGTGGTGACTTCAAAAGGGTTTTCACTTGTATTAGGAGAAGTTGTTATAAAGTGACGTCCTTACAATAACTTGTAGCATGATTCATTTTTGTGAAAGTGTTTCATGTAAGGGCTTTATCCAAGAGGGAGTGTTCTGTTCCTTACAATCCACAACAAAATGGAATAGCTAAGAGAAAAAAACAGATCTATAGTTCATTCTGCCAAAGCAATGCTTCATGATCAAAGTCTTGAAACTTTTCTTTGGGGTGAAGCTTCAAATACTATTGTTTACCTTCAAAATAGATGTCCCCACTCTTATCTTGAATTTAAAACTCTTGAAGAAGTATTTACCAGGAAGAAACCTGATCTTAAGCACCTAAGAATTTTTGGTTGTCCTATCTATGTACATATTCCTAAAGAAAAGAGAACCAAATTAGAGCCCTTAGGAAAGAAAGGAATCTTTGTAGGTTATAGTGAAACCTCAAAAGCATATCGCATCTATATCCCAGGACAAATAAATATTGAACTAAGTCGAGATGTAATATTTGATGAAGATTTGGCCTACAAAAGATCTAAAGATGAATCAAATTCAGAAGAAACTCTAGAAGAACAAAACCTTGATAATGAGAGGGAGTCTCTAATGGAGGAAGATAAACAAATTGAACCTATGGACATTACTCACACCTCCGAGGAAAGGAAAAGACCTTTATGGGCCAGAAAGCTAATTGAAGAAAATAATTCCATTCCTTCAGATTTCATTAGGGAGAGGAAATGTCCTAATATATACTCAAGTTACATTGCATTAATGAGTGAAATTTCCAAATTTGAACCATCTGATGTAAAAGAAGCCATAAAACATCAACACTAGAAAGATGCCATGACAGAAGAATATAACTCTATACTTAAGAATGATGTTTGGGATATTGTTCCTAGATCGAAAAATAAATTAGTTGTCTCCTCAAAATGACTATTTAAAATAAAACATGCTGTAGATGGAAGTATTGACAAATATAAAGCCAGGTTTGTTGCTAGAGGATTCTCCCAAAAGGAAGGAGTAGACTGATGAAACTTTTGCTCCAGTAGCCAGATATACCTTCGTCAGAACTGTTTTAGCCATTATTGCATCCAAGGGATGGAAAATTCATCAAATGGATGTAAAAACTACATTTTTGAATGGTGTTATAGAAGAGAAAGTTTATCTTGAACAACTAGAAGGATTTGAAGTGTATAATAAACAAACTCATGTATGCAAATTGAAAAAGGCTTTATATGGATTGAAACAAGCTCCCTGAGCTTGGTATGAACGGATAGATCAGCATCTAACCAAACTTGACTTCTCTAAAAACATTGCAGATCCAAATTTATATTACAAAGTAATACAGGGGGATATGTTAATTATGGTTTTATATGTTGATGATCTGTTGATTACAGGAGAAGATCATTTAATTGAAAAATGTAAATAAGCTCTCATATCTAAATTTGAAATGAAAGATCTAGGAATACTACACTATTTCTTAGGATTTGAAGTATAGCAACATTCAAAAGGGATCTTCCTAAATCAAGGCAAGTACACTCTAGATATACTTAACAAATTTGGCATGTTGGATAGCAAGGCAATGAAAACTCCTATGGAAACAAATCTCCTGAAACTAAAAGAAGCAACTGAAGATTCTAAAAGTGTTGATCCTACTCTATATCGATAGATAATTGGTTCTTTAATGTATTTGGTGAACACAAGACCTGGCATTTGTTATGCTATAAATGTTCTCAGTCAGTTCATGTGAAAACCTAAACAAACCCATTTGGTGGTAGCAAGGCACATT
Organism: Cupressus sempervirens; assembly: GCA_028749045.1. NCBI lineage: Eukaryota > Viridiplantae > Streptophyta > Pinopsida > Cupressales > Cupressaceae > Cupressus > Cupressus sempervirens. Next base: position 378,036,242 of record CM053785.1, read on the forward strand.
CTTAGATATCTCAGTGGTACTATTGGATATGGTCTCAAATACTCTAAAACTGAATTAAATTTGAAGGGCTACACAGATTTTGATTGGGCAAGAAATTCATAGAATTGTAAGAGCACTTCGGGATGTTGTTTTACTTTGGGCTTAGCAATGATATCTTGGTTTAGTCGGAAGCAATCTTCAGTAGCATCTATGGGAGCAAGAGAAGTTGTATGGTTGAGGAAACTTTTATTTGGATTATTTGGGAAGCCACTTCCACCTACTACTATTTATTGTGACAACCAGAGCTGCATCAAGCTATCTCTTAATCATGTGTTTCATAACAGATCAAAACACATCGAGATACCTTACCATTATGTTCAAGACATGGTTGAGAAGGATGTAATCAAGCTGGAATATATTAGTACAGAGGATCAAATTGCAGACATTCTTACCAAACCACTTGCTAAGACAAAGGTGGAATTTTTCCATAAAGAACTTGGTATGATTGTAAAATCTGAGGACATGTCTCAAAGAAATTGATTATTGTATATATATATATATAACCTATCTTAATTCTTAAGAAGTGACAACTTCAAAAAGGTTTTCACTTGTATCAGGAGAAGTTGTTGTAAAGTGATGTCCTTACAATAACTTGTAGCATGATTCATTTTTGTGAAAGTGTTTCATGTAAGGGCTTTATCTGGTAAATCAAACAACTAGGCAGTTGATATCATTAATTTGGTTATCTACAAGTTGTTTGTATAGATATATTTTTGGTACTTGGTGTATATCATGCCCTGATATTTTGATGGGCCATTACCACATTGAGCATTTGGTGATCATCATTAAGTTGATGTTTCTAATAGGCCATTGCTTTTGAGAGATTGGTGAATATCATGAAATTGATATTCTTGTAGGCCAAATTCTCACGTGTTACAATGTTTTATATTTGACATTGGATAAAAGAAGTCTTCTGATTAAAGACCTCTTATACGTGTTTACCCTACTAATCTAAGAGGGAGTGTTAATGTATAGATTAGTTGGAGAGTTATTCATAACTCTTATAAATTATACTTATGTCATCTTATATATGTGATATTTGATATACACACACACACACACACACACACACACATATTGTTATTCTAAATATAAACCAAAGACTTAAGTTATGATTATATATCTATTCAGATTAAATTAGAGGTTCATCGATATTAAATATAAACCTGACTTAACATTATCGGGTGTCAGTTTATATTAGACTCGGTATATGTAATCGTGCACATGTATTATATCAATTGCGCTTAGTTATGAATAGCCACAACTAATAGATGTGACTCAAATATGAGTCACGGCTATTAGTCATGACTCCTCTATATACTGCCTGCATATATATATATATATATATACATATATACATATATGTATACATATATACATATATGTATACATATATACATATATGTATACATATATACATATATGTATACATATATACATATATGTATACATATATACATATATGTATACATATATACATACATATATAAATACATATATACATATATGTATACATACATGTATGTATACATGTATGTATACATATATGTATATATATAATATAAACCTGACTTAACATTATTGGGTGTCACTTTATATTAGACTCGGTATATGTAATCGGGCACATGTATTATATCAATTGCGCTTAGTTATGAATAGCCACAACTAATAGATGTGACTCAAATATGAGTCACGACTATTAGTCATGACTCCTCTATATACTGCCTGCATATATACACACACACACATATATATATATATATACACATATATATACATATATGTATATATATGTATATATATATATACATATATATATATATACATATATGTATAGATATATGTATATATATATATACATATATATATATATGTATATATACACATATATATACATATATATATGTATATATATATGTATATATACATATATATATATATATGTATATATATATATATATCATGACTCCTCTATATACTGCCTGCATATATATATACATACATATATATACATATGTATACATACATACATATATGTATGTATAATATGTATACATACATATATGTATATATATGTATACATATGTATATATACATATATATATGTATATATGTATACATATGTATATATGTATACATATGTATATATGTATACATATATATATATATGTA